>LPNX010629790.1:154373-165013 GCA_001517045.1 Pseudotsuga menziesii
GCCATCGTCTTCATTGTGAGTTTGTGGCAGTGATTTGTTACGGAGAGAAATTCCTATGGCTTGGGGTACCACAACAGACAGCTAGACTCCAGAAATCAATCTTTCCCAATATGCAATAGAAATAAAAACACCTAACACTAAAGGATTGAACCTCACACCTTATTCCGGACGGTTGAAGTAGATCCCCGTTGAGCTTTCCAATCTTCAGCTTGAATTGTTATAGCACGTCCTCAACAACAAGTAAACAATACAAGCATACTATATTTCATGGTGTTAGATCTATTCTAGCATATATAATCAATAATGTATAAGCATTTGACATATTCCAATGGATACAATATTCATTCAAATACACATTATTGGACAAGAAAAGATATTTCTATTAATATGAATCAGATATTACAAGTGACAACCTCTGACGGCACGTCTGCGAACTGGAGAAACTGAATCCCCCACTTGGGCCTCCACCAACTCAATCCTCCATCACTTCGATAGCAAGCTTATAGGCAAAGGGCAAGCTTGGGAAGAACACCATAGTGCTCCAAGGGACAAAGGGATGCAGACTCAAGCATAAGTTCTGGCAACAATGGACTATAGTTTCATTACTCTCAATTCTCTCTTATGCTTTCAATGTCTCAATGGGTTCCTTATATAGCTTTTCAAATGGATACTGAAAGGTCGAATCCGTGCGATCTCAAGGCATATGGAAGGCCAGGAGTCATATGAGTCGGATCCAAGTCAAGGAACGCTCCAAAGGATTTTGGATTATGTACACATCCCGATGTACGCGACTATAGAGGGAATATCCGCGTATGTAAGCGGTTATTGGGGAAAAGGCCACGTATATCACTTTTCTAATGTTTTTAGGGATGTTCAATGATACATCAAAAGACAAAAAGTGGTCCATAGGGGCTAATGAGTCTGCAGCGGGACAGGGGAAGGCCATACAATGTGTGATTCACCTAGTGTGGTGAAATCTGCTATAACAGATGCCCCCTAATGTATGAGATCAGAGGGGTTAGACGATGGCCGAAATACATTATAAGTCCATCCCAGAAGTGAAGTGATGAAGGTACCCAAATGGAAGACCAGCCACCCAATTAGCATAATACCATAATACAACTCTGCATATAACTGCAAATACATATAGCAGTCCCGGATACATAAGAGTACAATGGCCATGAATAAGCATGAAACATGATAACACATATGTGGTCATCGCCACGTACAATATACATAGATCAGAATCTCCATGATGAAGATATAAAAAGAACCATGATCTCCACAAAGGTTGAAGATATATAACAGATCAAGATCTCCATAGTGGCTGGAAATGTCTGACATATACTGGAACAAATCACGAGAGCTGAAATCTCATGAACACTGGCACGATCAAGGAGGTAGAATATAGTGGATGCCACCAATCTGGAAGGTCTTCTACACAAACCGCTATGAGTACATGTCCTACTATGCAAATAGAGGTGTCGAGGTCGAACATAGTAGTCCATCGTCTGATTACCGGTCATTGATGTATACCGTTAACAGACGCGAGATCACCCACCAATAATGAAATTGGGAATCAAGGTACTAGAGTGCAAACTAACAAGTGTGAATAAATGTGTTGAGGTCGAACACTTGAGAGAATCCATCTATCAGGGGACATTGATGTATTCCCAAAATTGTCGATGGTGAGAGAACCTGCCACTGATGACTGCAAGTCTCAAGGCACTCAAAATGACTCTAGACTCCAATCCCAAAATAAATGATCTGAAGTCGATGGGATGAAATCCGCTGGAAGGAGGGCATTAGGGCATCCCCCATCATCCAACAGGAGGTACTCAGCAAGGCTGTATAATATGGAAGAACTCGATCATAAGGTGCACGAACACGTAACTGTACCGGGAGTGGCCGACATGCAAAGTCAAGATAACTGAGAAATGGCCGACTCAGGTTTCAATTTCCTTCGAACAAGAGCATAACAGCGTATGGTGACTGAATGAAGGCAGCATAGACTCGATATACAAACTGGGACATCTCTATGATGCAGGAGGCATCAATAGAGGCTCCATAGGGACTAGAAGCTTAACCAGTCGGTGGAGATAAAAATCAGATAACGAGTACAGCTCCTAAAGTCAAACTATAACCCAACCAATGGATGTGATATACAGTGCTCTGTTCGAAGGCGACACGACTCGACAGCTGCCAAAGATAATATCTTTTCTTGTCCGGCTTTTTGGTTTTTTTATTTTTTTGGTATTTTTCAGTTATTTGAAAAGCTTGAAAAAAGAATAAAATAGCTTTATAGTTACAAACTAGGAGGAGACGAGTGTCATTTAGGGAAAACAAACTATTTCCAAGCAGTGGAACATACCTATGCTCAATGCAAGGATACATGTGTAGGATATCGACACGGGGGGGAAATCCCCTCTCGGTAAAAAGGGAATCAAGCTGCGAAAGATATAAATAAAGGCTCTGCATGGCTAGACATGAGACAAGCTCGGGCTATATGGCTGAAACGCAATGTCAGGGGAGCCGACATAAAGCTCAATAAGATAGGCAAAGCTCATGATAATGCATTCACAACTTGATACAAGGGAGTCCAGGGGGTCATGGCCAGCATAATATCAAGAGGAGTATGATGCTCTTGCTAACTGTCATGGCAATACTATACAACGGACTCCCACACCCTAAAGGGGGAAACATCGGCATGGGCACCAAATGCAAATAAGGCGCTAACTAGGGTACCCATGTAAGTTGAGTCTCTACCACTCATATCATGCCACTTCTATAGCAGCAAGAAGGTTCCGTGACATAATAGAGTGGGTTCGTACCTAAGGATATAGTGACATGGTCATAAGGTCATGCAAAATGCAAACGGTGGTGAACCTAACCTATATGTCAGTATAGATGTTATACCTGAGATCAGTACGAACGGGTCAATCCAAAGGCTGAAACGGCGCTGAAAACGGTCTTCTACATCACCAATTAGGTCAGAAACGGTCCAAAATGGTTAGAAACAGTCAAAACTATAGGAAAGGGGGTAAAAATTTTCAAATATTTGAAAAATTTTCTATAAATAGTAAAAAATAGAAATCATTTGAAACTTTTACCCATTTGAGCTCTGATATTCAACTGCAAATTCTAGGAGATCCAGCCGGCGGAATTCACAACCGATTCTTCCAGGTATTTACTCATGTTCTCTGTTGCATTTCAATACAATTTTTATAATTTTTCATGGTCAAATGAATTTTTAAAGGCCAAACTTACATGAGCACTACGGTCCACGCGGGTATCAAGGTTTTTTCCGTGTATAGGGCTGGCTATACGCGGAAAAGGGACCAGAAACCGCGTACATACGCGGTTGTTTTCAAAACAGCCGTGTATGACGCCGCGCATAAGGATTTACAAGAATCTAATGGACATTCTGGTCAAATTCTCATGCAGGATGGTGCTAGAGTGGCGAGAACGCAAGCACGGTGATGTAGAGGAAGCAGTAAGGGCTGACAGAATGGCTCAAGAAGCTCTAAGAAGATGCGGACTCTACAAGTTTTGGTGCCTAGGTGGCTTGAGGGCCAAACCAAGACTACTACAGATGCTTGTAGACTATTGGGATCCGGACTCAGAGTCCTTCCGGCTAGACGGCATGTCCCTCACCATTGAGGTGGAGGATATCTATTTTATCACAGGTCTATCATGGCAAGGTGAGATGGTGAACCTTTGTGCCCGAGGAGGGCCAGGTCATGGGCTGACTATTGACGAGTACATAGCTGTGTACTACTACCCAGAGACAGAGAAGGTGGGGATCCAAGTTCCCACCAACGCTATACAGGTACTGGGCCTAAAGGCCATACTACTGACACTGGGCAGGATAGCAGGCTTAGCATCACTCCATCAGGCCTCTCAGCCACTGATGTTCTATGCGGTGGAGTGCATGACACTGACCATCTATGACTGGAGCACTTCCCTACTGAGCAACATGAAACATCAGCTCAGTGAGTGCAAGGCAGGTAGGATACGGAACTTCGGGTTCAGCAGTATCTTGAGCACATTTTTCTTCAAGCGTGTTCCAGGATTGAGCCCTAGAGTGGATGTTCCTCTCCACGGGGTTCGAGATCCGGCCCAACGACGTTGGGCAGACGCGATGCGCAGACTGGGGGGTGGTAGGGTGGCCAACCCTTATCCAGCAGAATTTTTTCCATGGTGGCAACAACAGATTGTTGCCATAGAGGACTACCCTTATGCAGGGATAGACTTTCGGGGAGACCCGGACATTCCATTACCACCAGAATCAGCATATGGAGACATAGGTAACGAATCTCGACCCTTACTCTTTTTAAAAATTTTGAATTATTTAATTTTTTGTGTTTTCGTGATTAATGGAATCAAAAAGACATGGTTTTGGGTGACAATACATAATGACATCTACCATTCATGTGCAGATGTGGGACCACGGCGACCAGAGGGCTTCCCATGTCATAGACGGAGGGGAAGAGGAGACGATATCACCAGTGTGGATGCGAAGCGAACGCTCCAAAGCATTCATACCAACTTCATGCGACTGACTCACAAGATTCCCATGGCGCAAGTCGAGGACTTGCCTGAGGCTATGCAGAGACAGGTGGTGGGTGTACCAAGCGCATGGGTGCGTTTATTCTGGTGGCTAGCTAGAGCCGTGGTGACATATCATGATCACAACCCTCATCCACCTCCACAGGACTAGACACCTGGGAGTGTATCTATTTTGTACTACCGTGTATATGATGGTGGCTTTCAAAGCCCCAATTTTGTATTATGACATTATGTATTACCACATTTTTGATGTATATATATATAAAAGTTTTATGGTGATCAGTTTATTTATTTACATGTGTAAAAATTGTGTTTATGATTAATTTATAATGAATGAAACAAATGCCAATCTAACACATAGTTAGCATATGAGTCAGCAATTTGATTATAATTTCTTGGAATGTGTATATATGTTATGTTCTCAAATTGTTGTTCTAGCAATCTCACACGTAAGAATCTCCTTAATAACGTCAGATCTCTAACATGGTACAAACCATTGAGCTGTGACACTACTAACTCTGAATCAATACGTACCTCAAGAGAGAGAACACCATGCAAAATGGCATCCCATAGAAGCTCGATAACGACACTATATTCAACAACATTGTTGGAAGATGGTCGTAGACATACACCTCCTGAAGACAGTACATGACCCATAGGAGTATAAATCTCCCAAGCAGCTGAGGCTAAGTGTTGAGTGTGACGGCTTGCACCATCCGCGAATCCTATGTAGGTGGAATATTCCATTGACATCTGCCACAAGAAATGGAAACTAATCACAAACCCAATCACGATAAACAAGACCTAACTATGCAAAGAAGCTGTACAATAATATACAACAAACAACCTTGGCTAAATATCATTCATAGTATTTCTTAAGATAGAGCCCATTTCTAGGCTCCGCCAAGACTGTCCCTTCGTAATCCACTAACTCGTAGGCACCCTTCTCTAATACACGCTTGACCACGTAAGGACCACGCCACATAGGATTGAACTTCCCTGCCCCCAAGGGTTCTTTCGATTGATCCCACAAAAGGACCAAGTCTCCCTCACTAAACACTCTCGGACAGACAGACTTATCGTATTGGGCCTTCATGCGACGCTTATTAACCTCTAGAGTCACCAAGGCATCTCTACACTGCTCATCGAGTTGTTCAAGGTGAACCAAACGCTCCTCCAAAGGTGAAGTGTCTGGTAAGAGTTCCACGACTAACTTCAACGAAGGAATCTCGCATTCAACCAGAAATATCGACTCCACTCCATGAACAAGCTGATATGGAGAAAAACCAGTGGCATTCTTTACCACGGTTCGATATGCCCACAAAGCTGGGTACAACATAATATGCCAATTCGTCTTGCTTTGTGCGATGGTTCGTTGGAGAATGGACTTAAGTGATTTATTCACTGCTTCAACCTGTCCATTTGCTTGAGGATAGTAAGAAGAGGAGTGCTCTTGCTTATATCCTAACTTGGATGCCAACTCTTCCATCATACGATTCTGAAAGTGTGAGCCATGGTCAGTGACAAGCTCTCTTGGAATCCCGAACCTAGAGATGATTTGGTTGAAGACGAAGTGAGCGGCTGTCTCACCGTCGGATTTTACTGTAGGCATTTCCTTAGCCCATTTCGTGAATTAATCGACAGCCACTATGATATGATGGTGCCCCCCAGCCGAAGCTGGGTTGAAATACATAAAATCGAGCCCCCATTTGGTGAAGGGACCGGCAGTGATAATAGGGTGTAACAGGGCAGGCTTTGAGCGCATGTTACGTGCGAACACCTGGCAAGGGTGGCACCTATTGACCGCTTCAATACAATCCTTGAAGATCGACGGCCAGAAATATCCTACTCTCAAAATATTTTGAGCTGTAGAAAGCCCAGATAAATGACCACCACACGCCCCTCCATGGCAATCATTAAGCACTACCTCAGCCTCATCATGAGTTAAACAACGTCGTAAAAGGGAATCTACTCCACGGCGGTACAAAGTATTGTGCACTATGAGGTAGTTCTTGGAAATGTGACGTAATCAACGGTGCTCATCTCGTGAGAGGAGAGTAGGGGTCCTCTGCGTTTGCAAATATACTATGATATCACCGTACCATGGGTCATCCATTGAGATCAAGAAAATGTGTTCATCAACGAACGTATCTTCACATACCGACTCCTCAACCTTGCTCGAAAAATCCGATATGAGCTCTGCAAAGATTAAAGATTTCTTCGATTTTTCCGAAACAAACTCGAGATCAAACTCTTGCAAGATGACAATCCATTTATTATATTTTCCCCCAATCATCCTACGTGTGAGGACGAATTGAAATGGATTGACATGGGCAACAACCAAGGTTTGGCGAAGGAGAATATAATGTCTCAAACGCTGCACCGCATGCACGGTAGCTAAGGCAAGCTTCTCGACATGAGAATACCGAATCTCTACGTCAATAAGGTTTTGGCTCAGATAATATATGACATGCTCCTGGAGCTCCTCATCCTCCTGAACCAAAACCATCCCAATCGTCTCTAAAGACGCGGCCACATATAATAGGAAATCACGGCTATAATCCAGAGGACTAATCACCAGGGCCGATGCTAGGGCTCGCTTAAGTGCATCGAAGGACTCTTGGGCTCGCTCATCCCATTCAAAGGGAGTATCCTTCTTCAGGAGACGCATGAAAACTCTAGTCAAATTGGCAAAATTGACAACAAATCTTCGTAGGAAGTTTGCCATGCCTTGCAAACACTGAATATGATGAATATTTCGCGGGGGAGACAACTGAAGTATTGCCTCAACCTTCAAAGGGTCGACTCTTATACCCTCTTTTGAAACGATAAATCCTAACAAATGACTCGATTTCACGTAAAATATGCACTTATGAGGGTTTAATTTAACAGCATAGTGCCGGCATCTTTCAAACACCAATCTCAAGTGATAAGAATGACGCATCCTCATGCGAGAATGAGCAGCGAGGTCATCCAAAAATACTTCAATAATGGACTTGAGATCGTGGAAAATCAAGGTCATCGCCCGCTGAAAGGTAGCTCCGGCGTTTTTAAGGCCGAAAGGCATTTTCCGATATGCAAATGTTCCCCAAGGACAAATAAATGCGGTCTTATGTTGGTCCTCGGGTTTAATTTGAATCTGATTATACCCTAAAAAGTCGTCCATAAAGGAGAACACCTCGCTACCCGCACACTCATCCAAAATCTGATCTATAAATGGTGTGGGGAAGTTATCCTTAGGACAGGCACGATTTAAATCACAGAAATCGGTGCATATATGGATCGCTCCTTGCTTCTTATCTACTGGAACAGGGTTTGAAACCCACTCCGTCAAGGGAACGGGATAGATGAAACCAGCTTTCAATAGCTTCTCTATCTTTGCCTTTATGGCGGGTGCTTTCCTAGGATTTACCGCACGTAAACGCTGTCGAACAGGCTTAGCGTTGGGGTAAGTCTTAATTTCGTGTTCGACAATCCGAGGGTCAATCCCTGGAATCTCATTGTAAGACCAAGCAAAAACATCATGGAATTCCTTGAACAGCTTGGTATACTCGCGAATCTCATCTTGGGAACAATCCGCCCCAATGTACACATTCTCAATTGTACCAGGGTTGCGAGAAATGTTGATAGGCATAGTTGACGATATGTTTGCCATGTTTCCATTAGCCATCTGACCAGGAGAGCTTAATGGAATCATGGGTCTACCAACTTTCTGTCTAAGAATCTCCCTATAATCCTCATGTTCCAAAAGGTCAAGCTCTGGAAGGAAATATGATCTATGATGAAGTTCCTCCCATGGTGGCTCAACTCCCGACATAGCCTTGATGATCGCTTCATCTGAAGGGAAAACCGTATCAAGGCAGTCATGGGCATGAGAAGACTGTACTGCCCATGCCGGCAGCACATAGGGGTCTTCCTCCTCTGTCCGCGAAGAGGAAGAACAAGGCTCTGCAGCAGATTGGAGATTAGCTTGGTAAGCTATCATGGCTGCAGGCAACGGCACACTCATCTCAATGGCCTCACTTGAAGGACTCGGTGAAGGAAGAATCCAAGGATCTCCCATATGACTTGTGCGAAAAGGAACCAATCTCGTAGATGTGGAAGCACCATCGAAACTAGATCCTATCATGAGGATGGGTGCAAGACAACTAAAGGTTCCCATGAGGGACGGATACATACCTACACCCACACTCCTAGTTGCCGGCTGGGAATGTTCAACTTTCGGAACCGAAGCTTCCGAAGATGCACTAACAGGCGGATTCTTGAATGCCATCTGATCAATTGTTACAATCTTCCCATTATGAGGAAAGCATACAACGTGAAATACGGAAGACGCAACAGCTTGCATACTATACATCCAATTCCTTCCCAGTAAGAGATTGTAGTCAAGGGGCGCATCAACCACCTCGACCTCTATCGCAACGGTCTTCCCTCCCAAACGGACTTTAAGAGAAGGAAGGATACCATGCGGCCTAAACGATCTCCCATCAAAAGCAGTTAACATGGTCGTAGACTTTGACAACTCAGGAGAACCAAGACCCTTCCAACAAGACAAAGATATCACAGAAGCAGCAGCGCCTTCGTCAATCACAGTACATTTGACGATCATATTAAGACATTCTACATGCACCAAAAGGGACACATAGTAGGGCAAGCGAGGCTGATGTCCTGCAGTTTCAAATTTGATCACTAAGGAAGAATCATCACCATTCACACCAAGAGAAGAAAGAAAATCCTTCCTTTACGACGGACAACTCTGAAGCACTTCCAATGTAGACATCGCACAAGGAGTATGACCCAAATCCTCGACAACTGAATAATTCTGGGCGGCTCGGGCATTTGGGTTATGACCCGAACGCTTAAGTACCCCCTTAGGAATGCGAGGTGCAGCTTCAGGTTTATCCGCAGGTTTCTCAATGCGCAAAGGGGTTCCTGGTGGATCAGGTTCTTTACCTGGGTTGGGTTGTGATGAAGAATAATCTTTCGCACGCGTCACAACTTTCGCGGCACGGACCATATTAATGCACCCACGACCACTAGTTTCAGGTGGATCTTCATCACTAGATTGATCATGGGACTTCGAGTTCATATTCTGATTATGCGGTAAAGGTTTCGTTAACACAGCTGGGCCCTGTGCTATGAACTTCGAAGCTTCATCCATCCTAGGGCACAAGTAAGTGAGGTGATCGTCCTTACAAAGCTTGCAAGGAAACTTAACCTTACGCTTATTCTGCTTGTCCCCCCCAGCATTTTTATTATTCTTGTCATTATTATTGGCATTCTCATTTTTATTCCCACCCTTCTTATTATTGTTTTTACCCTTTTTTCGATTCCGTCCGGGTTGCTGGTTACCCTTCTGGTCGGATGATTGTATAGCAAGTACATTCGCTGCTTGGGCGGGCTGAGACGAAGCCGTAGCTTGTCCCAAGGAAGATTGGTTGATAGACAATTGAGCAACTTGTTTCACAACCGAACCTGCAGGTTTCTTACTTGCACTACCCACAATGCCATCGGCATGTGGTCCAAGTTTGACCTTGGGATCGAAACTAGAACGAGGAGCGTTAGGTATAATCTCATATAACAAACCAGACTGAGCATAATTCAAGTCTAGTTCCTGCGCCCTAAAGATGGCTTGTTCCTCATTCTACACTCCGGATGTGGAAACATCCTTCACGATATATGGCAATAAAGATTTGAGGAACCACTCAAGGAGGAACTCCGGCGGTATAAAGGCTTTGATTAATCTCTTCCATCTACGCCACTCCTGAATATGATCAGAAATATGGGTGGCTTTATCTTGCCGAAATGTCGACAAGAGTTCAGTACCAACATCATAGCACACTGGTAGCTGGAAGTGATTAAGGAAAGTCATCGCAAGATCGTCGAACAAAGTAAAGGCACCCCTAGGTAACTCTATATACCATTTCACCGCAGGCCCTGTAAGGGTGCGTTGAAATAGTCTCAAGCGGATTGAGTCTTGATGCAATGAATTGGAAGAGCACCATAGGTGGAATGTCATAACGTGTTCACTCGGATCCTCTCCTGGTTTGCCTTCGAACTTAGGTATGTCC
>LPNX010629790.1:168016-180089 GCA_001517045.1 Pseudotsuga menziesii
AACCTTGTACCTTATTCCCGACGGTTGAAGTAGATCCCCGTTGAGCTTTCCAATATTTAGCTTGAATTGTTATAGCACGTCCTCAACAACAAGTAAACAATACAAGCATACTATATTTCATGGTGTTAGATCTATTCTAGCATATATAATCAATAATGTATAAGCATTTGACATATTCCAATGGATACAATATTCATTCAAATACACATTACTGGACAGGAAAAGATATTTCTATTAATATGAATCAGAGATTACAAGTGACAACCTCTGACGGCACGTCTGTGAACCAGAGAAACTGAATCCCCCACTTGGGCCTCCACCACCTCAATCCTCCATCACTTCGATAGCAAGCTTACAGGCAAAGGACAAGCTTGGGAAGAACACCACAGTGCTCCAAGGGACAAAGGGATGCAGACTCAAGCATAAGTTCTGGCAACAATGGACTATAGTTTCGTTACTCTCAATTCTCTCTTATGCTTTCAATGTCTCAATGGGTTCCTTATATAGATTTTCAAATGGATACTGAAAGGTCGAATCCGTGCGATCTCAAGGCATATGGAAGGCCAAGAGTCATATGAGTCGGATCCAAGTCAAGGAACGCTCCTAAGGATTTTGGATTATGTACACATCCCGATGTACGCGACTATAGAGGGAATATCTGCGTATGTACGCGGTTATCGGGGAAAAGGCCGCGTATATCACTTTTCTAATGTTTTTAGGGATGGTCAATGATGCATCAAAAGACAAAAAGTGGTCCATAGGGGCTAATGAGTCTGCAGCGGGACAGGGGAAGGCCATACAATGTGTGATTCACCTAGTGTGGTGAAATCTGCTATAACATGATTGCCACATCCGTTGGCTGAGTTTCCCTTGGTTATGCTGGGAGTTATGTTTCTTATCCACTGTGGGCTATGGATTGTTGCCATCGTTTGCATTGTGAAGTTGGGTTGCTAAAGTACCCTGGTTTGGGTGTTGCTGTTGAGTTGTCTTGGCCACGCTAGGGCCAAGAACAACTCTGTGTTTCCTTGTGGGTGGCCAAGAACAACTCTGTGTTTCCTTGTGGGCTTGAACTGTGGTTCACCTTTGGTTTGGGACTGTTCCTGGTTGTCTTTCCTTCATCACAGAGCGGTGAACCTCTTGTTTTGCTGTGGGTATGCAGTGGTTGGTCTTCAGACTGTGCTGGCTTGGCTGATTGTTGAAGGCCTGGTAAACCCAGCGGTGTTGGTTTGACTGATTGTGTCCCTTAGCAATGTGTAAGCCTGCAATGACCCTTATCCTGGAGGAATCATGCCCAGCTCGGGGGTGGTAGTGTTGCTGAGAGATTGATGAGCACGCTGGCCTATGGTTGGGTGGAACGTTGCAGCGACGTAGTTGGTTGCGGGGTGAAATCTTCATCGAAATATAAGTGTTGTTGGTTACATTATCTCTGCAATTTATATCTATTGTTTTACGAATTATGATGAACATGTGAATGCTGGAATGTATGCGTGTTGCTTCCACTAATTATTGAGTAAATCTGTATGAATGAATAATTATGCATCTGTGCATCCTATTATGGATCATGTTAAGTTTCTTATTTTCAGCATTGATGATTTGTACATGTTCATGCGGCTGTTTTCCCGTATGCTTCGGTGATGGTCGCGTCCTCTTCGTCGGTCTGAGGGATGGGGACGTGACAGAAGATGTAAAGGGCACACTGGGTATCCCAGTGACAACCATATAAGACAGGCCAGTAGTTTTTGAAGGTGACGAGGGATTAACCACTCGATCACTTAGAGAAACTGGCGTTGAACAATTTAAAGAAACCAATGGTGTGGTAGACACTGTTAGGATATTTAGACACTTAGGAGTTAGTTAATATCAACTTGTGTAATATATACGTTAGGTAAAAGTGTGTTTCTTTAGTATGCATTAGTATGCATTTGTAAATATTCTAATCCGACGGTTAAGATATGTTCTAGACATATAGTGATACAACGATTCAACTTCTCTTAGATCATACCTACCATTGATCTGTGGCTTAACACCCAATTGGTCTATGATCTCTATTTAAAGAGAATAGAGGGTCCTTGGCTAGTTGATCAATTATGAGAATCTCATGTAACTTTCTTTCTTTTGCATAATAAATTGCTCCAAGTAGCTATTTGGCTGGGGCCATGAACTGTTTCCTTCTCGAGGGTTTTAACCACGTGACAAACATCGATGTATTTATCTGTGATCTTTTTGTGCGAAGACACTATTAGGAGAAGGAAGGAGGCATTAGAGCCTATCCCAAGCTGTTCTTAAGGGGGGATGTTATGATATTTAGACACTTAGGAGTTAGTTAAGATCAACTTGTGTAATATATCCATTAGGTAAAAGTGTGTTTCTTTAGTATGCATTAGTATGTATTTGTAAATATTCTAATCCGACGATCATGATATGTTCTAGACATAGAGTGATCCAAGGGTTCAAATTCTCTTAGATCATACCTACCATTTATCCGTGGCTTAACACCCGATTGGTCTATGATCTCTATTTAAAGAGCATAGAGGGTCCTTGGCTAGTTGATCGATTATGAGAAGCTCATGTAATTTTCTTTCTTTTGCATCATAAATTGCTCCAAGTAGCTATTTGGTTGGGGCCGTGGATTTTTTCCCTCTTTAGGGTTTTAACCACGTCGCAAACATCGGTGTATTGATCTTTGATCTTTTTGTGTGAAGTGGTTGCTCTAGGTGTTCGGTGTTTTGGGAGTACCCTGTGTACCCGAACACACATTTGGTCATGTTGCACTAATAGGTGAAGGAGAGACTCCATTGGATACCATGGCTAAAGTGGGGATGGACATATCCCTCGAACCTTCTCCTAAGTTAGACATGACAAAACTCAAAGGAACACCAACTCCAAGTGAACCGAAAGGACGAACTTGTACTAGTACAGGATTTCTTAGGTCAGTAAGAGGTGAATTGTAATTCCTTGCAAACTCTTTGGCTTGCAAATATTTGATTTCTACTGACAAAGGATTAGTCTGAGTGCATCTAATTTAGTTTCCCCTGGACTTTAGTTGACACCAGTTGATTTGAATGAACCACTCATGTTCAATATCTGCCTTTGAGGTGGCGGTGGAGGTTCCATTGTTGAAAGAAGAGGAAGGTTTTGCAACCTTCGAGACCTACAAGGAGGTTGATCCTCCACAACTAAGTATTTTAATAACACACACCTGGAGGTCAGACTAGATCATAAGCAATCCAAAGAGCATACCACTAAAAATATTCCTATGTATCACAAACCAAGGAAGGTAAAAGATATTCCTTCCAAAGGAATGTATGGGATGATTAGGGCCCAGAACAGACCAATGAACATTAGAGAACAATTACCTTGGGTCATGTGGCACGTTTTCTGGGTGCAATCATTTGAATCACCAACCTCCCTCCAAAACTTTTGTCTGGAGTTTCCTCCCAAGTCCACCCTATGTATAGTGGAAATAATCTTCCACCGTCACCTGTGAAATATCCCTAAGTCAAGATACCAAGGTTACCGAGCCTACAAAACTATTACGGCAGAACAGTCACAGGTCTGACCGATGTGCATGGGTAGGGTAACTAAGCCTGAAATACAAACAGTATCAGCACCGCACAGGGCCAAAATATGGTACTGGATGAATCCCCAAATGGACACCAATCCTGCAGTATGTTTGAACTAAGTATTGGGGGGGTATCTCTGAAACCTAATCCTTACACAACCTTGTGCTTGACTCTCATGTTAGAGGAATTTTCTAGATGATCTTTCTGTAAACTTGGATTTCCTAGAAGACAAGTCACTATGTTTAAGTTTTAAATGACCTTGGATAGTTGTAGATTACCTATTCCAATATCCTAGCCTAAGATAGTTGGGGCAGTCCCTAGAAAGAAAATATTACTAGTTAATTTTAATTAATAAGCATTCTTTTTAGGGTTGTTTTTACTCAAGGTAGTGGAAATGAAACTTGTAATGTTATGACTCAACTGAAATCAAAATCATAAATGATGTAAAATTTTCAAATTACAATTGTTATTCAAATTCCTTTTTTCCTTTTTCAAAACAAATGAGACTTACCTAATGAACTTCGAAAAATAAAAGACTTTTTTAATTTTATTTTTTGAAAACAATTCAAAAACAAATGTACAAAGTGCCTATATAATACTATCAATGCAACTAAATGCTTTGTTTTTATTTAATTTTTGAAAAAATAAAAATTCCAAATGCAACTTAATTCCCTAAGTAAGTCATAAATATGAACACATGTAAGAATAAGACTCAAATAATTCTGATCTCACAATCACAAACTCTGAAAGCTTGCCAAAGTTGGATGAAAAAACACTTGGACTGGACTAAAAAATTAATAAAAACAAAGTAGACCAATAAAATGGAAGAAGCAAAGGTCAAGAAAACCACTAAAGAAATTAGACAAACATGAGAAAATACAAGTACTGACAGAAGTCAAAACACAGAGGAACTGCTCACACTTCAACCAAGGATTCCAAGAGGGAAGACCTAAAAGAATCCTTACACCTACATTCAACCTAACCTACCTGAAATAAGACTTACAAAATCAATTCAACAAATATTTGCAACAGACAGCAAACCAGTAAAGACTCAGAACACAACCTTAAAAGAAGTTGGGATATCAAAAAATGCCCAAAGAAAGCAAACCCTAGAACTTTGTATACCCACCTATAGGAAAATGTGATTGTTCTTTGATAGAACCGTGAGTCACTCGCAATTGTACTTAAGGTATCCCACGAGTTCACAAGGAAATCGTGAATGCAAGTATAGGAAACCCGTGATTGGTTCCTAAATTTTTCAAAAATAAAAACAAAAAGGCCAAGAACCCTAAAGATCCAATGAAGAATGACTGAAATCAAAAATTGCAAACCATGAATAGAAACAGAGAGAACAAAAACTAGAAATAAAACTCAATTGAAGAGACCCAACACAAACTAGGCTCCCTAGCGGAGTCGCTAGTTTTGTTGTGAGGTAAATGTACCTTATGACTTGGGGTAATAGGGTCAGCAACATACTATGGATGTGACTTGCAGACATCTAGGGTTTAGAGACATATATAAGAGAATAAGAGTTAACAGGACATTCACCTTTTTCTGGATGGTTGATCCAATATTTAACTCTCCTCCTCAAATGATCCTTAGCCTTCTAATCTTCAACACCTACAAAAAATATTGATATTTCCTCACAGTGTATTCTATTTTTATATAAAGAGACATGAACATATCAAAATTGCATTTGGAAATAAATAATAATATAGATCATAACTCATAAAAATAAAATCATGTACTAAGACAAATATGGAAGGAAAACACTCTTTATTAAAGAAGTTGAGGAAACATTACAAAACCCTATCTAAGACAAACTTCTTCTACACACCAAGACCTGAGTCATCCTTGCTCCTCTCTCCAATAGATTCCTCCAGCATAACCTTTCTCTCAAAATTGATTCCCCTATCCTCTACCCCTCCCCTCTATTTATAGTTGTTGGTGAGGAGAGGATTCGAGGCCTAGGATGGTTAGGGGAGTTAGGGAACTTACCTATACGGACCCAACTGCCACTAAACTAATCATATTTTTATTTTTAATCTTATCTTAATGAAACTCATGTGTATATATGAGGCAACCTGCAAGTGACTCATGAATTTCATGAAGGGAAGTCGTGATTACGACTTTTTAGAGATAACACACGGGTTGCATATGAGATTACCCGTGACTGACATGTGATTTTCTATAAGAGGACCCATGAGTGAAAATAAATCTCATCCAAAAAAGGGGTGATGTTGAAGGAATAAGCATATATCAAGGATCTCATCCATCTATAAGGTTAGGGTCACTTCAATCCATAGTGTCCTTTGTTGTAATGACATGTTGGAGTCATTACTCAGACGAAGTGTCATCTCATGGTATAAAACCAAGTCAAGTTAATTTATTCTCGTAACTCCATAGATAGATCCATGCAAATGTATACCCATGCAAATGAATTTTACCTTTGCTGCTTAGTCTGCTCCAAATCCTTCATAAATTTTCCAAGGGTATTTCCAATGTCTTTGAGAATTTCAGGCTCCTAGTATTCACATGGCAAGGAATACAAGCATATACATATAGGGGAAATCGGTGACAGGTTGGAGCGAAACCTTCACACTACACTAGGAGAGACTCACTAATCCTAGAAACCATAGCTAAAGTTGACTTTTCCACTAGACTTTTCGACCTTCTTTTTCATATCCATTCATGTAAGAGACTCCATCAAGGTGTTAGATTTTATCATTCAAGCTAGCATTATGTTAGGATCTTTAACTGAGAGAATAACAAGCATAGAAATCAAACACAAGAGACAACAAACAAAATGTTTTTCCTCGGGGAAACCATAAATGGAGAAAACCCCGCAACTTCCTCATAGATAGAATCAGCACCAAAAGTAAAACCCCAAAACAGTAAGATGATCTCCTGACAGCAGTAGCCTCTTTCTTTCTAGCCCCAGCAACTTCTTCTTCCTCAGCTATGCGCTACAACTAAGTGTGAGTGAGTGTGCAATAAATAGAGAGGCTCACTTTCTATTTATACTAATTCCCAACTTGAAAATAACTCACTAGGGATGACTTCTCTAGGAGAGTCTAATAATCCTAGGGCCCCGCAACTATGGGGACTTTAACCCTTGAACAATAGGAGGGCTACCCACATTGACTTGACATGACTTGTTTACATTATAGAACCTCCTGATAGGAACATAGGGGCATGACATGGCTCAATTACATTATAGATACTTCCCAGAATAGACATCGGGGTACAATACATGAAATATACAAGTGAATACATTCTAAAGTTACACATACATCAACACTCCCTCTTAGCTAGGAAGGCATTCTCTCGACACAATTTTTCAGCATCGATCTTCTTCTCTGTATCATCTCATCATCTGCATCTTCAAGTCATCTTCATCTTGGATCTGGATCATCACTGGATCTGGATCATCATCACTGGATCTGGATCATCATGGGGACATCATCACTGGATCTGGATCATCAGTCGATCTATATCATCACTGCTGGATCTAGATCATCACTCGATTTGGATCATCACGGAGACATCATCACTGGATCTAGATCATCACTCGATCTGAATCATCACTAAGTCATCATCATAGGTGCTATCTCATGATTCTTCTCGTCATAGGAAGTTCTACAAAGCCATCCATTTTTCATGTTGGTTGTAGGCCTAGCCTCCATGTAGGTCTTCTTCAGTGCTTATATCTAACCCTAAGTCAGAATGGCCAGCACTCACATCTGACCATGAGAATAAAACATCCAACACCATGTCAAAAAGGCACAGCACTTACATTCACCAGCATGATAGGACACAACTACTATCATCTGTGAAAAGGCACAGCACTCACATCCACCAGCATGATAGGACAAAACTACTATCATCTATGGAAAGGCACAGCACTCACATCCACCAGCATGATAGGACACAACTACTATCATATGTGGAAAGGCACGGCACTCACATCCACCAGCATGGTAGGACACACCTAATACCATCTATGGAAAGGCATAGCACTCACATCCACCAGCATGCTAGGACACACCTACTACCATCTGTGGAAAGGCACAACACTTACAATCACCAGCATGGTAGGACACACCTACTACCATCTGTGAAAAGGTTCAGCACTCACATCCACCAGCATGATAGGACACAACTACTATCATCTATGGAAAGGCTCAGCACTCACATCCACCAGCATGATAGGACACAACTACTATCATCTATGGAAAGGCATTGCACTTACATCTGATCATGTGGGAACCAATCCTACAATCATATCAGAATGGCCATCAGCCCTAGGCTGAGGATTCCCGGTAACTAACTAGGTACCTCCAGTAAAAGAATGGTAATAGCCCTTATATCTAATCATGTAAGAAAAAATCCTACAGTCACATCAGAATGGCTCTCAGCCCTAGGCTGAGGATTCCTGGTAACTAACCAGGTACCTCCATTCAAAGAATGGAAATAGCCCTTATATCTGATCATGTAAGAACCAATCCTACAGTCACATCAGAATGGATCAGCACTCACATCTGATATGGAAGGAACCAATCCTCTCACCATGACAGAATGGCTCAGCCCTTACATCTGACCATGGAAGGAACCAATCCTCTCACCATGACAGAATGGCTCACGGACTCACCACTTCCCGTTGGAGGGAACCTCGATCTGGAGAACACCAAGCTTCTCCCTAAAGTACTCAAACTTCACTCTAGCTAATGGCTTCGTCAACAGATCAGCTATCTGTTTGTCCGTTGCAACATACTGGAGCTTCGTTGCTCCTCTCTACACCATATCCCTGATATAGTGATACTTGATCTCGATATGCTTCAACTTGTCATGGAACACCGGGTTCTTCGACAACTTCACACAACTCTAGTTTTCATAATATATACAAGTAGCATCTAGCTGGATATCAAATAAATCAGACAGTAGCTTCATCAACCATGCTGCCTCGCAACTAGCTGAAGAAGCTACGACATACTCTGCTTCAGCTGTACTCAATGCCACACAGGATTGCTTCTTGCTAAACCAAGAGATCACACCTGATCCCATAATGAAGCAACACCCGGAAGTCCTCTTCCTATCAATGGCACTGGCTGCCCAATCTAAATCAACATAACCCTCCAGGTTAATCTTCTGATTCACCTCATACTTGAGCCCATAGTCAACTGTACCCCTTAGGTACCTCAGAATATGCTTTGCATAAATCAAGTGAACATGTCTCATATCTGTCAAGAATTTGCTCAAGGTGTTCACAGCAAAGCAAATATTTGGTCTTGTGTTCGTCAGGTACATCAGGGACCCAATCATCTGACGATACATCATAGCATCAACCGACTATAATGAAGCATCACTCAATAGCTTCAGGTTCGATGCCATAGGTGTGGTCATGGCCTTGCAATCCATCATCCCAAACCTCTTTAGGATCTCTACCATGTACTTCCCTTGTCCTAGGGAAATTCCATCTACATTTTGCCACACCTCCATGCCTAGAAAATAGTGCATCATACCCAAGTCCTTCATTTCTAACTCGGCAGCAAGCTTCCTCTTCATATCATTAATCAACCCATCCATACCTATTACAAACAGATCATTTACATAAAGTAGGAGTATCACTGGGTTACCATATTCAACCTTGTAGTAAAGGTTGGAATCCACTTTACTCTTGGTAAAGACCAAACTGGATAGAAATATTTCAATTCTGCTGCACCATGTCCTGGATTCCTATTTCAAACCGTACAGAGCTTTCTTCAATTTACACATATGAGTCTCCCTGTCATGTGTCTCAAAACTGAGTGGCTGCTCCACATACACTTCCTCTTCCACTACACCATTCAAGAAAGCAGTCTTGACATCCATCTGGTGTATCTTCCATTTCATCACTGTAGCCAGATCAAGTACTGATCTGATGGAAGTGTGTCTGGCTACAGGTGCAAAAGTCTCTTCATAATCTATTCCTTCTTTCTGGGAGAAGCCACGAGCCACAAATCTTGCTTTATATTTCTCTATGCTACCATCTACAGCATGCTTGATCTTGTAGATCCATTTGGAAGTTACAATAGACTTCCCTTTTGGTCTTGGGACAACATCCCAAACATCATTCTTCATGATTGATTGATACTATTCAATCATAGCATCCTTCCATTCTTTCCTTTATGTCGCTTCTTCATAGTTGGAAGGTTCTTTATCGATGAAGTCACATAATAAGGCTACATAACCAAAGCGGGACCTGGTTCTTTTTCTTTCCCTGTGATTTTCTTCTGGAGCCCCATATCTTTCTGCACCTTGGATAGCTTCTCGTACCCAAGAAGGTTTCCTCTTGTGAGGATTCTTCTCCTGAGGTGGATCTACAGGTTCTTTAGGTTCTTCTAATTCTCGATCGTCTTCTTGATATTCTTCGTTCATGGTTGTGTCATGAATTCTGGGTGCTTCTGTTTCTTCAGGTTCTTCAGTAGGTCTCTTTCTGGATTTGTTGTAAGCTGAGTCTTCGTCAAATGTTACATCCCTATTGATGTCGATCTTCTTGAATCCTAGGAAGTATATTCTGTAAGCCTTCGATCTTTCAGAGTATCCCACAAATATACCCTTCTTTCCTAAAGGATCTAACTTTGTCCTCTTTTCTTTTGGAATGTGTATGTACATTGGACAACCGAATATCTTGAGATGGATGACTTCTGGTTTCTTGTCAGAAAAGACTTCTTCAGGTGTCTTGTTCTCAAGTACTCTGTGTGGAGTACGGTTCTATACATACACCGTTGTTCTGGCATATTATGCCCATATATGCATGGGAAGATCTTGATCATGAAGCATAGCCCTTGCAGCTTCTATGATCATACTATTCTTCCTTTCTACAACCCCATTCAGTTGTGGATTATATGGATTAGTTAACTCCCTCTTAATCCCTAAATATTTGCATAATGCTTTGAATTCATTTTATGTGAATTCTTCGCCATTATCTGATCGAAAGGTTTTGATCTTCTTTTCTGTGTGGTTCTCGATCAAGGCTTTGAATTCCTTGAACTTTCTAAATACCTCATCTTTGTTCTTCATGAAGTATATCCATGTCTTCCTAGAAAAATCATTAATAAAAGAAACATAGTATACATACCCACTTAATGAACTGGATGACATCGAATCGCATACATCAAAGTGAATGATTTCCAAGATTCCTTTTGCCTTGCTCTCACTACTTGGAAATGTTTTCTTTGTGTTCTTTCCTTTCGCACATCCTTTGCAAACTCCATCATGTTTTTCCTGAATTTATAGAAGACCTTCAACATCTTTGCTTGCAAGTGGTAGTGCTCTGTAGTGTACATGTGCAAAACTTCTATGCCAAAGTTCATTTGGCTCTACTATGTCATGGACCAAAGCTTGTTCTAGATGGCCCTTCAATTTGTATAGACCTCCCTCTTGTTCCCCAATCACTACTGCATCATTAATAGTCTTTCCCTTTGGCCACATGATAACTTGGCCATCTATAACTGCAACTCTCATGCCTTTTGCATCTAATGCAAATATGGAGAGGAGGTTCTTCTTTAGTCCTGGTACAAACAATACATCCTTCATCGTCATATACTTTCCAGAGTCTAGCTTATAGGAGGATTCCCCACTACCTTTTATTGGATCCCAGTATTCATTTCCAAGTTTCACCTTGTGGGGTGATTCATGTTCTGATAGTTTCACAAAGGACTCTTTGAATCCTGTCATATGTTTGGAATCCCCACTGTCTATAAGCCAATCATTTCTTCCATGTGTGATGTTTCCCATGAGAGCGGAAATCAAGACATATTCTTCATCACTTGAAGAATCATCACTTTCTTGTCTGATTCTCTTTGTGGAAGGTTCATCATCCTCTGTACCATGAGCATGATGTATTCTCGTGTTTCCCTTTTTCTTATTTTTTCTTTTAGGACAATCTTTTGCAAAGTGTCCTACTTCATCACATGTATAACATCTGATTCTAGACAAATCTTTTCTAGTGTTATTTTTATGGAAATTCTTACCTCTTGAGTGATGAGAACTTCTTTTGCTTTTCTTGGAGTGAACTGTGAGATCTTGATCTTCACTTCCATTAGAGGAAATTTGAGGTCTAAAATGGGTCTCCTAAGGAAAATATTAAAATAATAGTTATTAATTTTGGAGGAAGAATGAAAAAAACTACTTTTTGTGTTCGTATTTTCGATATATCTCCCTATGTTTTTACTCAAATTCTGAGTGAGAGAGCTCGTTGGATGCGTAATTTAATTCTGCATCCAATGCGTACCCATACTGCATATTTTTGACGGACCCGTCTACCCCCAAAAAAATAAATACCTGAAAAAATGTGATGATGACATCATCATCACGTTTTTTTTGGGTATTTCTTGTTTTTGGGGTAGAGGGGTCTTTCAAAAGTATGTAGTGTAGCTAGGGTTTTCACCCTAGCTTGTGCTGATGAGCACCTACTAAGGAATCTGGAATCCTTAGTAGCAGTTCGATTAAACAAAAAGTAAACTGGA
>LPNX010629815.1:5716-20042 GCA_001517045.1 Pseudotsuga menziesii
GAGATGAAGGAAATCAAAGAGCAGAGCAGCCCATTGAAGGAGATAAAGGTAAAGACCTTCCCTCAACTGATGCACCAAGTCCTAAACCTTCCACACCAGAAACCAACAAGTCCAATAAGCTGCTACAGGAACTTTCCCAAGCAAGACGTAATGTTCAGCAAGTCAAAATGCACAACGCAGAGTTGATTGGAAGGAATATGGCACTGCATGACCGGAGCCAGGATATTGTCGAAAGACTCAAGAAGACAACAGAAAGGAACGCAATGCTGATAAAAGAGAATTCCAAACTCTACCGCACTCTCAGGATGCTCAGGTTAAAATTGAGGGAATTGGAGGGGACAGAAGTGCAACCAGTAGTCCCAGAAGCACAACCATCTGGCCTAGACACATTGGCTGAAGTAGCCACGATCCCTGAAGAAGAAACGCCTGTGGAAACTCAAAAAGAACAGCCTGTGGAAACTCAAAAAGAACAGCCTGTGGAAGCCCAGCAAAAGAGGACTAAACGAGCGATACGAAGGAAGGGAGCAGCTGCAAAGAAATCCTAACAACTGAGCACCAGCTTGCGGGACAACATCGTTTTGTTTTTTGAATTTTTGACAGTCTTCAGCTTTCGGTAGCTTAGGCGAGCCTCACTGAGCTCATTAGCTACCAAAAGGACTGACTATTGGCGATTAGCGTTGTTCTGGGTTTTAAAGTTTGAAACAGTTACAGCGTTTGGCAGCTTAGGCGAGCCCCACCGAGCTCATTAGCTGCCAAAAGAACTGACTTCCGGCAGTTAAGGCATGAAATCAACAGAGTAGTGAATTGCCAAAAGTTGGTTTTTGACATATTTCTATGCTTTTTCCCAGATATCATTTTTGTTCGTGGAAATGGCATAAGACCAGTTGTAAGAGATATATCATGAATTATGTTATCCATATCTGAAGACCCTTGGGCGAGATTTCAGTCAGTAGGGCGTCATTAATGAATTTGACCTTGTTTCAAGGAATACCACTGAAAGTCGACTGCCACATCAATGACTTCAGTTGTTATGCGCCAGCCCAGCCCACCGAGCCTTTGAAGGCCAGCTCTTCTACATCGAGCACTTAGCACAAATCGAAGGAGAATACTTAATGTCATCTCCTTGATTTCAGGGACTAGTTCAAGTCTTTTAGTATTGTTGTTCAGTTAGTTTCAGTTAACTAAATCAGATCCACGTTTTTAGGATCTGAAAACTATTGTGTAAAGGCTATAAAGCCTGAGAACCAAGACTTTGTAGAGGTTCGATTTTGGATGCAAATTCTCTGCTATGGTACTCAGCTTTCTCATGCTAATATAGATCACAAGCTTCTCTCAGCTTTGATGTCAGTTTCCATTTTCTCTTTCACTGTATCAGTGTTGTCTAGCTTCGAATGTGAATGTTTACTTTGCATTGTTTAGCTCACAGCTTGATATTAGTTTCTTAAATGTCTCTCGAGCCCTACTATGTATTGGTTTGGTTACATCTATTCTTCATCCACCTTTGATATTATATGCTGATTGGTCAATTCTTGAGAGCACTGTTTCATTTATTTATCATACTGAATGTCTGAATGCTGTACTCTGATTTAGTCATCCCATTGATCCATCTCCATAAAACACCAAAAACATTGATTTCTCAAGTTACCAGGCATACCTAGCCTATAACCCTAGGTAGTTTCCTGGAGTGATAACAGTTAGGATCGACATGCTTTGCAGAAGTTGAGTGTGTGCTCCTAGAATGAACAACAAAGGCTGGGTGGATCGATCCAACATGACTTACAGAGGTTGTATGGGGAGGTTCAACTTGAACAAAAAAGGTTTAAAGGGTTCCCTTATCATGAACTACAGAGGCTAAGTGATTGGATCCGACATGACCTGGAAAGGTAGGAAGGATCCCACTAGCATGAACCATAGAGGCTGGATGGTGAAGATCAACTTGACTTACAAAGGTTGAGTGCTTAGATCCAACATGACCTGTAGAGGTTGGATAGGTACCCCCAGCATGAACAACAGAGGCTAGGTGGTCAAGTTCAACTTGACTTGTAGAGGTTGAACAAGTGCCCCCTTGCTTATGTGCCTTCTTTCTATTCCTCCTTCTTTTACTCCTTTTAGACTGTCGGTTACTAGTATCAGTACTTTCACTGCATGAGGTAGAAGGAGGAGGAGAATCAACTACAGGTGAAGGGGGAGCAGTGTTTTGATGCCCTTGATATAAGGAGCTTACTTGAGAAGCATCAGGAGCATTCAGGACAGTTGGAGTGGAAAACAACCACACCGGTATCCCTAGGGTGAATCCAGGAAGATTCAGGGTGGCCATCAAGGGAACACCAACATTCCCCATGAGAGGAATAGTACAAGGAGTTCCCAGCATGGGGATCTCTTGGTTAGTGTTCAAAGGGGTGTTAGCAATAGTTTCAAACCAGGAGACAAAGTCTAAGTTTTATAGGCAACCAAAATTACAAAGCACACACCTAAAGGCACACTAAGTATAAACAAACCACACAGCACTCACTAAAAAATTCCTAAAGCCAAACAGACAAACAGGTATAAGATATACTTTCCAGAATAAAGCTGATAGACAGTTACTTGGTGTCCCTGTAGATGTTCTTAGGCACAAGTGGAGGAATCACCCACCGCCCTCCCACACATTCTATCGGGGTTACCTTCCAAGTTCGTCTAAGGTCAACCAGAAATAGCCTTCCGGTGTACCTGTGTATGAACCCTAGATGTCAAAGAGACTAAAGGCCACCTTAAATATATTGACAGTATGGGGGGATAGTCGCAAGCCTGATTCGTACGCATGGGTAGGGTAGCTGAGCCCAAAACCCTGTCTAAGATAGAATCCCCAGATGCATAAAAACCTTGGTCTATGCTTTGACAAGGAATTTGAGGGGTATCTCCTCAGTCCAAGTCTCCATGCTGCCTCATGCTTAACTCCCATTTGAGAGGAGCTTCCCAGATACAATCAACGTAGAAAAGGGTTTACCTAGTGATTAGCCAACTATGTCTGAAATTTAAACACTTATGGAGAGTTGAAACTCCCTAATCCACAAGTCTAGCCTAAGCTAGTTGGTGTATGACCCTATAAAATAAAACTTATTAATAATTTTTAAATTATATCGTTTATTTTAAGGGTTGGTTTTAGTCAGAGGATAAATGGCATGAAACTTATGTGGTGTTTTGACTCAAAGTTGAAACAAAATGACTAAGCAAAAGAAATGAAATGCAAAAAGCAAAAACTATTCTCTTTATTTTTCAAATAGAAACTTGAAAACCACAAAAGAACAAACTCTTTTTATTTTTTCAAAAACAACGATATGCCATGCAATCTAGACTAAAAAGATAATCTACATGCACATAAAGCAAACATGTGTTTTTGTATTTTTCTTTTATAAATGCAAAAGAAAAACAACCTATCAACTAATGCAAGCAAGTAATGTAAGCAAAGAAAATAGACAACTACTCTACACCCCACAAACAAACCCTAGGTTTCCCTAAAGTTGGATATAAACCTCTCTTGAAAAAGAAGGCTTACAAAAGTAAACAAGCCAACAACTCTGGAATGAAGGGACTGAGAAAATAAGACTGATATAAACAAAGGTCAAGAAATCCCAAAATCAATCTAAACCTACAAGCAAAGCCTGCTCAGTACCTTGTCCAACAAGGTCAAGCCAAAGAAGGAGGTAGGGGGGGAAGCAGCAAAAACAAGTATACGTTCTTTTTAATTTTCTTTTATAAATGCAAAAGAAAAACTACCTACAAAGAAAATTATATAGATAATAAGAACAAAGCAAAAGGAATTTTGCTACACAACCACCAAACAAACTCTAGAATGCCCTAAAGTCATTATAAACCCTACTTGGAAGGAAGGCTTGCATAAAAGACAAGTCAACTATTTTGTCATGGTGAAGTTAACCAACAAAAGAAGAAGGAAACAACCACCAACATGCTTCTAAACTTAGACAAAGATCACTAACAAAGGCTGACCAGAAACATAAGCCAAAAATCATACCAAGCAAAGGAGGTGGGGAAAAGAGCAAAGAGCAAACCCTAATGCTATGAAAGGGCTTACCACATAGATAAAGAACAACCAAAAAGGATGACACTAACTCCCTGGAGTCATGCACCTGTAGAGGACACCAAAATACCTACCAAACAGCCCACAATAGTAGAAAGAACCACAAAAAATGAGGAAAAACACCATTTTAGGGGCATACGCGGGTTGCATTACTAACAGGTCGCGTGTCATACACGGGTTTCTAATACAACAAGTCACGTATGTAAGCACATGCGGGATGTATAGATGACAAGCCACATATCATACATGGGTTGACAGTATACATAGTCACATGTACCAAACCAGACACGCGACTGTTCAGTCATGCAAGTCGGGTATGGGTGAAAAAATCCCCAAAAAGGTCAAACAATGCCTTAAGAAGGCAGGGGAGGTGTTCTATCAGACTTATAAAGTATTCCTAAGTGACAAGAAAGACCTGAAACAATGCAAAAGACTGAAAGAAAGATAGAGAAACCCCAAACAGACAAGGCTATCCCCAGCGGAGTCGCCAGTTCTGTTGTAAAGGAAAGTATCCTATGGCTAGCGTTTAAGAGGCCATCAGCATACTGGGGTTGAAAGAGAGATGCAGAATGTTCAGCAAGCATATATAAGCAAGTTTTAGAGATAAGAAAGGTCCACACCTGATTAACTGAAGGCTGGTCCAAGCTTTATCTTCAATCCTCTTCTTGCTCCTCTCGCTCCAAGAGACATGCAAAACGAATTATACTTTCCTCAAACCAATATGACCACATATAAAGTAATGATAATCAAATAAACATGAGATAATAATTTGACTAACATCATCATATGATCATAAACATAAATTCAATCACACATTAAACAATGACTTGGGGAAGAAGAAGGACATCACATCTTTATTACTCTTGAAAACAAGTACAAGTATACCTTCTCTTCAATTTTGGCACCTCACAAAACCTTGATCTAGTTCTACTGCTTCTCTTCTCCAAAGAACTCAGCCTCCAAGCTCTGCAACACAAGGGAATGGGCAAAGGTGTGGGCAAAGAGAGCTCCAAATCCTCCAACATAACAATGCAAAAATTCAAGTCCCCCCTCATGGACCTCCCTACCTCTATTTATATTCTTAAGGAAGATTTAGGGGCGAAGAAAAAGTAGTTACAACTAAGGAGTCAGTTGCATAACTACCCAAACTACCCAAAATTCAAAAGGCGTGTTTTTTGACATTTTTAAAAGGCATACATGGGTTGCATAACTGGACAGTCGCATACACAAAAAATATACATGGGTTTCTAGTATAGAAATTCATGTATACATAGCATACGCGGGTACTATAGAGAGCAACTCGTGTATCATACGCGGGTTTGCCTTAAGGAAATTCATGTATAGACAAAAAAACTCATTCTTAGGGTATTTCTGGGCATTTTCAAACTTTGTTGTTTTCTGAAAAGTTTTATCTAAGAGAAATATCTTTCCAATGGTGTAGAGATGAGGTCACATGGAGTTATAGAACTCAAGATACAGGTCCTCCAAGTTAGGTGTTTTTTCAGTGACTTTCATGAAGTGTCATCATGGAAGTGTCGACATGCGACAGAATCATGGGAAAGTGGTCATAGGCAGAGATGTGTCATTTTTAGTTATAACACTTAGCCATATTGCCTCACAACTAGATAAACATGCTACAACATACTTTGCTTCAGCTGTACTTAGTGCCACATAGGATTGCTTCCTGCTAAACCATGAGGTCACACCTGATCCCATACTGAAGCAACATCTTGAAGTGTTATTCCTATCAATGGCACTGCCTGCCCAATTTGAATCAACATAAACCTCTAGTTTAATCCTTTGATCATCCTTATACTTGAGCCCATAATCAACCGTACCCTTTAGGTACCTCAGAATATGCTTTATAGCAGTCAAGTGAACATGTCTCGGATCTGTCAAGTATTAGCTCAAGGTGTTCATAGCAAAGCAAATATCTGGTCTCATGTTCAATAGTTACATCAAGGACACAATCATCTGATGATACATCATGGCATAAACTGTCTCTGATGAAGCATCACTTAATAGATTCAGGTTTGATGCCATAGGTGTGGTTAATGCCTTGCAGTCAATCATCCCAAATCTCTTTAGGATATCTACTACATACTTTCCTTGTCCAAGGAGGATTCCATTTGTAGTCTGCCACACCTACATACCTAGGAAATAATGCATCATTCCCAAGTCCTTCATCTCAAACTCAGCAGCAAGCTTTCTCTTTGTATTAGCAATCAACCCATCCATACCTATCACAAAAATATCATCTACATATAGTAGAAGTATCACCGTGTTGCCATCTTCCACCTTGTAGTAAAGGTTGGAATATGCTTTACTCTTAGTAAAGCCCAAACTCGATAGAAAGCTATCAATTATGCCATACCATGTCATGGGTTCCTATTTCAAACCATACATGGCTTTCTTCAATCTACACACATGAGAATCCTTGTCATGTGTCTCAAAACTGAGTGGCTGCTCCACATACACTTCCTCTTCTACTACACCATTCAAGAAAGCAGTCTTGACATCCATTCGGTGTATCTTCAATTTCATCACTACAACCAGAGAAAGTATCGATCTAATGGAAGTGTATCTGGCTACAGGTGCAAATTTTTCTTCATAGTCTATTCCTTCTTTCTGAGAGAAACCATGAGCCACAAATATTGCCTTATACTTTTCAATGCTACTGTCTGTAGCATGCTTGATCTTGTAGATCCATTTGGAAGTTACAAATGACTTCCCTTCTGGTCTTGGGAAAACATCCCAAACATCATTCTTCATGATTGATTGATACTCTTCGATCATCGCATCCTTCCATTCTTTATGTTCTGCCGCTTCTTCATATTTGGAAGGTTCTTTATCAATGAAGTCACATAGTAAAGCTACATAACGGGAATAGGATCTGGTCCTCTTTCTTTCTCTAAGATTCTCTTCGGGAACCCCATATCTTTCTCTAAGATTCTCTTTAGGAACCCCATATCTTTCCACACCTTGGATAATCTCTCGTACCCAAGTAGGTTTCCTCTTGTGAGGATTCTTCTCCTGTGGTGGATCTACAGGTCTTTGTGGTTCTTCAAATTCTCGATCTTTTTCTTGAGTTTCTTCGTTCATGATTGTATCATGAATTTTGGGAGCTTCTGCTTCTTCAGGTTCTTCAGCAGGTTTCTTTCTGGATTTGGTGTAGGCTGAATATTCGTCAAATGTTACATCCCCACTAATGTCAATCTTTTTGAACTCTGGGAAGTATATTCTGTAAGCCTTCAAGCTTTCAGAGTATCCCACAAATATACCCTTCTTTCCTGAAGGATCTAATTTCGTTCTCTTCTCTTTTGGAATGTGTATGTACATAGGACAGCAGAATATTCTGAGATGGCTGACTTCTAGTTTCTTGCCGAAGAATATTTCTTCAGGGGTTTTGTTCTCAAGTACTCTGTGTGGAGTATGGTTCTATACATACACTGTTGTTCTAGCTGCTTCTACCCAAAGATGCATAGGAATATCTTGATCGTGAAGCATAGCTCTTGCAGCTTCCATGATGGTTCTATTCTTCCTTTCTGCAATCCCATTCTGTTGTGGATTGTAAGGAGTGGACAACTCCCTCTTAATCCCTGAGTCCTTACATAGTTCCTTGAACTCATTTGAAGTGAATTCTCTGCCATTATCTGATAAAAAAGTCTTGATATTATTTTCAATATGGTTCTTGATCAAGGCTTTGAATTCCTTGAACTTGCTAAACACTTCATCTTTATTCTTCATGAAGTAAATCCATGTCTTCCTAGAAAATTCATCAATAAAAGAGACATAGTACACATACCCGCTTAGTGAGCTTGATGACATTGGTCTGCATACATCGGAGTGGATGATTTCAAAGATTCCTTTCGCTTTGCTCTCGCTACTTGGAAATGTCTTCTTTGTGTTCTTTCCTTTCACACATCCTTTGCAGACCCCTTCATGTTTTGCTTGAATTTCTGGAAGACCTTCAACAGCTTTGCTTGCAAGTGGTAGTGCTCTGTAATATACATGTGCAAGACTTCTATGCTAAATTTCATTTCGTTCTACTGTGTCATGAACCAAATCTTGATCCGGTTGGCCTTTCAACTTGTATAGACCTCCTTCTTGTTCCCCAATCACTATTGCATAATCAAAAGTCTTTCCCTTAGGCCACATAAGAATTTGGCCATCTATAAAAGAAACCCTTATTCCTTTTGCATCCAATACAGATATGGAGAGGAGGTTCTTCTTTAGTCCTGGAAAAAATAATGCATTCTTCATCTTCAAAGACTTTCTAGAGTCTAGTTTATAGAAGGATTCACCACTACCTTTTATTGGATATTGGTACTCATTGCTAGGTTTCACCTTGTGAGGTGACTTATGTTCAGATAGCTTCACAAATGATTCTTTGAATCTCGTCATGTGCTTGGAAGCACCACTGTCTATAAGCCAATCATTGCTTCCATGTGAAATAGTTCCCATGAGAGAAGATATTAGTACATATTCATCCTCACTTGAAGAGTCATCACTCTCTTGTCTAATTCTCTTTGTGGAAGGTTCATCATCCTTTGCAGCATGGGCATGATGTCTTCTCTTGTTTCCCTTCTTCTTTAGATTTCTTTTGTTAGGGCAGAATCTGGATATGTGACCTTTCTCCTCACATGTGTAACATCTAATAGTATTCAGATTTTTTTTAGAGTGTGAGATCTTACCTTTGGAGTGATAATTACTCCTCTTGTTTTTCTTGGAGTGAACTATGAGAGCTTGATATTCACTACCCATCTTCTCTTCTCGAGCTGCTATCCGAGCTTCTTCTTGATAGCATTATTCCCATAGTCTGCTGAACTTGACTAACTTATTTCTGGCATAGATTCCTTGAATGAAAGAGTCCCATGATCTAGGGATACCATTCAAGGTGGTCATCAAAATCTCTGCATTTTCCACTTCTTCATCTACTGCTTCCAGCTGCTCCTTGATCTGAGAAACCCTTGTAAAGTAAGACTGAATAGTCTCAGGATTCTGCATCTTCACATTCTTCAATTGGTTTTTCAAAGTCATCTTCTTGTTTATGTTCTTCCCTTCAGACAATTTGGTTAGGGCATCAAACATAGCTTTAGATGTCTTGAGGGAGGACACCTATGGTATGAGATGATCCTTGATAGAATCAGCAATGATTCTCTTTGCCATAACCAACTTCTTCTTATGCAAGGCCTTAGCCTCATCTCCCTATGGAACTCGAACCTCCTCGTTGATATAGGAGTCTAACTCATTCTCTTCCAGGACCATGGAGATCCTATACTTCCAAGCTCGGAAGTTATCAGCTCCCTCAAGATTTTCATCAAGCTTGGTATGATGAGACATATTAAACTGAGAACCTCAAATGGAAATACAAAAGATTTAGATATTACCAAGTCAAGATGTCAGATCTAGATTTGGAGCTGAAATCTTGCAGTGGTTGTTCAGTAGCAAATTAGGGTTTTGCTTTTCCAGAGATATGTCCACCCAAATGCCTTGAAATTTATCCCTAACATCGATTTTTGGGAGGAGATCAATCCAAGCCTAGGCTCACTGAAAAAATCTTCTTCTATGAGAAGCCCTAATTTTTGGCAACAATGTTAGGTCCAAAAATGAAAACCCTCATAATTGGATCCTGCTTCAATAGAAAGATGCGCCCTAAGGAGGAGAGTTATTCCACCTTAATTTTTCTGAAAATCTGTGGAGGAAGATCCATAAACTAGGAAGCCCTAGTTCCCGCAGCTGCACAGTGTCTTCTTCTCAGGTTAGCTTTGATACCATGTTAGAATTTCATCATTAAGATAGCATTATATTTGGATCTTTACTGAGAGAATAACAAGCACAGCAATCAAACAAAAGAGACAATGAACACAGTGTTTATCCTCAGGGAAACCATAAATGGTGAAAACCACACAACTTCCTCAGAGATAGAAATTGCACCAAAATAGAAAATCCCCAAAACAGTAAGTGATCTCCCAATAGCAGTAACTTTCTTCTTGTCTAGCCCCAGTGTCTTCTCCTTCCTCAACTATGCGCTACACTTGAGTGTGTATGAGTTGTGTGATAAATAGAGACTCCAGTTCTCTATTTACAATAATCCCGACATGACTAAAACCCTACTAGGGCTGACCTCTACTATGAGAGTCTAATAACCCTAGTGCCCCGGAACTGCGGGGACTTTAACCCTTAGACAATAGGAGGGTTACCCACAATGACTTGACATGACTTGTTTACATGATAGACCTTCCTGATAGGAACATTGGGGCATGAAATAACTCAAGTACATCCTAAAATAAACATCGGGTTACAATATATAAGAAATACAAGTGAAATACATTCTGAAGTTACATATACATCAACGGACCTTAGGTATTTGTTTAAAGCACTCATTGCTTTTCCCCCAGGTTGTGATGGATTTTTGTATATCTAGCATGGATCCCCATTTGTATGGTCATGGCTATGCTCAAATTTGTGTCTGTATGACATAGATCTATATTGTATGTCTGGTAGCTATGTCTAAGTTTGAGCCCTTTATCACATGGATCTACGATGTATTCTAGTTGCCATGCTTGTTTATTCCTCCCATGGATCTGCCTTGTATTGGTCTGTAGCCATGAGTTGGTTACTTCTGTCTATGAGTCAAAAATATTGATGTACTATAGCTGCCTACTTGACAACATGCTTCGATCAATCTAACATTCTCACCTCGTAGCGATGACTTGTTCTCTCAAAGCTCTCATTTATCGTATCCCTCTAACACTCATGCTTTGGGGGGCAACCTGTTATACTACAATCCTGTCACCACCATGTGAGAAGACCCTTGACTTACATATTTTCCCTTAATCCCAACACTTGGAGAGGAAACCCATGTTGATTGTTGTTAGAATAATCCGTCAGGATTATTGTAAATAAATAATAGGAATATGAATAGCTAGGAAGGCGAAGAGGCTGGTAATCAACCGCCTCATGAAATGTATAAATATAGGCATTTGCATTTGAATAATGAATTGGAATCGGGAGTTATACCTAACAAGTGGTATCAGAGCAGGGCTGTCTGCCATAACTCCTGCTGCATCTCTGCCTGGCATTCTGCTTGCCATTCCACTGCCAGACTGCTCCATCAGTCTGCCACTCGAGTCGCATGCAAATTCCTTCATGATTGAGTTTGTGTGCTGAGGAAACCCTAATCCCTACCAACGTTTTGTATGTGTATTTTTCTGCATAAGTTTAATATTGCTGAGACTGTCCATTTTAGTGACAGCGTATTTTTTGTGTCGTTCTATCAATTTTTGAAGGCTGCCTGCCTGGAGACTGCAGCCTTGCTTGAAGGCTGCGACCTGTGATTGTTTTGAAGTCTGCGTTGTGCTGGAGACTGCACACAATTGGAGACTGCTCACCACTTTGATATATTGTGATATACGTTGAGAGACTGCGAGCTGAACCCTAATTTTTTGTAGACCAGTATAAAGCTGGTGATTTGACGGTGAAAACTGATTATTTTCAGTGTTTTTGATAAAGATTCCTCCTAGAATTGTTGCTGCGACCTGGAGACTGCCTGGTGGGGTGAGAGAGGCGACTCGCTGATGTGTTGTATGCTGAAAACTGGTGCCTGCGTTGAAGGACACTGGTGCCTGGATTGGTTTCTGGAATATACATTGGGAGACCGCGTGGTACATTACGCATGTTGGAAACTGTGCACTATTGGAGATACTTGCAAACCCTAATTCTTTCACGCTACAACCATATTGTGTGCCTCTACTGTGATTTTAAAGAACCTTACAGCCTGGAGGAAACACAGTGATCTTGACCTAGATCGTTGGTGGAGAGTCACGCCTTCATCAACTACGTGGAGACTGTTTGAAGAGCCGCTGGCTGTGCTGGAGGAGACAGCTGCAGAAAATATGTATGCTGGAGATTATCTGCGTTGAGGCTAGGGTGGAAACCCTAAATTTTTTAGGGTGCGTGGAGACTGGTATTGAAGATATCCTGAAGACTGCGATCTACCTGGATATTATATAACTTGCTGCGTGGAGCCTGAAGACTGTGATCTTCTTGGAGATTATATAACTTGCTGCATGATAATACATGTTGTTGATGGTATATAATGGCTGCGCATTGATCTGTGGACAATAACAATATATATAAAAGATGTGGAGAGTGCATGCTATTTTTTTTCTATATATGAAGCACCCTCTATAAATCTTCGCCAATAATATATGTATTGATCATAATAGAAGCGAATACATTGCCCAGTTCATGTAATTATGTACTGTTGCAAGCTATCTTGTTTTGTCAGTGTTGAAGACTCACTGCAGCGCCCTGTCCTCCACCATATATGCCTGAAGCTGAAGCTGCCTGAAGAATTGTGAAGACATGCGTTCTGGTATTAAATATCGAGCCTGAAGCTGCCTGGAGAATTGTACACGCTGCCTGAAGCTGACTGAGTATTGTGCATGAAGAGTTTGCTGCGCGTTGGAGGTGTTGGAGATGGTGCCGTTGCTATGTTGAAGGCTGATGCTTTAAAGATTGAGTGCTGAAGATGAAGGCTGTGACTTGAAGACTGCATAATCTTTTATGCTGAAGACTGCTTCTACGTGGAGAGTGCCTGCGTGAATGCTGACTACGTGCTGCGTGGAGAATGCATAAAACCCTAATTTTACCCTATTTTTATGCGGGAAGTTTATTGTGATATTTTCTTCTGCGTGAAGAGGTGAAGATCCTACGTGAAGAGGTGAAGAAGTTGTGCTTGAGTGAAGCCTGTGAAGCTGTGAAACTGCGTGAAGGTAAACTCTTGGAGCTGTAATTGTTTGTGACAGTTGACACAAAACCTAATTTTGCCCTAATTTAGTGCTGGAGAGTGCTGCTATTTGTATTTGCTATCTACCGCGAGCTGTAAGTTTGTATGTGCGTTGAGTATATTGGCTGCTGAATGTTGGAATCATTCTGATATGTTCCTTTGAAAACTAGCACTGTCAGGTGACATGAAAATATTGTTGTAAACAGTTGTAGAGCTTATTATTTTTGAACAGCACCATATAAATTGTATTGCTGCTAATTGTAAATCACCTTGGCAGAGACTGTAGACCTGCAAGGCTATTGGTTTTTTTCTATTTCTCTTTGTCATAACAAGTTTATTATTATAAATTACACTTACGGTTGTAAAGATGCACTCTTTGGCATCTAGTATTGGTGCTTCCCTAGCTGGCAAAGACCAATCCAAAGACCCTTTCAAGGGAGATTGCGGCAAAGAGAGAGGCATAAGAAGAAGAAATTTCAGAAGCAGAGGGGGCAGAAGCAAAAGATCAGACTTGTAGTGCAAGTGTTGCGGAAAGACTGGGCACACATCAGATCAGTGTTGGGCTTCATGAAAGTCCATCAAAGACATGCATAACCAGAAAACACATGACCAAGATGCTAGTAAATTTTCTGATTCTTGTATTGTTGCACATTGTAATCTTGGATTTAATGAAATGACTTCTCTTTCATCTTATAAAGATTGTTGGCTGCTTGATACTGGTGCAACATCACACATGACATTTAGAAAAGATTGTTTTGAAGAACTGAATGAAACAATCGATGGCATAGTGTACTTTGCAGATAAGTCGAGTATTAAACCAAAGGGAATGGGCACCATTCGACTGAAGATGCCTGGATTCCCTGATTTCTTGTTGAAGAACGTTCTCTATCTTCCTGAGTTGCAGAGAAGCTTGCTGTCCCTGGTGGAAATTCGGCAGCAAGGCCATTCCATCCACATGTTTGATGGAATCGTTGAAATAAGAAAGTCCTCTGACAACCAAGTCATCATGACTGGATACAAAGATGGAAAGTTGCTGAAGCTCAAGGGTTCATCCGCAAGATTTCAGAACTATGCCTACCTCTCTCAGCATGGAGAAGGTAATATGTCATCTAGCTCATTGTGGCATGCAAGGTTTGGTCATCTAAATTATAACAGTCTTCGCTTGTTGAAAAAGAATGGTGTATTTGGCTTGCCCACCATTCCTAAAGAGAAGGAAAAATGTGATGCATGTATATTAGGGAAACATAGTAAGCTGCCATTCCATGAGTCTAATTTCAGAGCAAGTAGGAAATTAGAACTAGTACATTCTGATTTGTGTGGCCCAATGCCAACTCCTTCAGCAAATGGGAATACGTACTTTATGACATTTGTTGATGACTACTCACGAATGTGTTGGATTTACTGTTTAAAGACAAAGTCAGAAGCATTTCAAACATTCAAAGACTTTCATGCAT
>LPNX010629815.1:21702-32796 GCA_001517045.1 Pseudotsuga menziesii
TCATTTGAATAATGAATTGGAATCGGGAGTTATACCTAACAATTGTCAATCTTTCATAAAAATATTTAGCACCGCGCTTTCCTCATTATCCATGAGGGTACTTTCCTCGTAGCACCTGTATCTTGTTTACGATAACCAGTTCCACTGCTTATAGCCTTTGGAACATAATCATTTTTAACCTGAACCTCTCTGTCATAAGAGGAAAAAGGTGGTACCCTAGGTAAAATGGGAAAAAACAGAGGTTTCTCGAGGCTTCTAGATCGTGAACCTCGTGTCCTTTCCTATCCCTATCATTGTGGGTCATTTGAGCTTGAGATACCCCATCATAGGATCTTAGAGGCCACCTCATCCACAAATCTCTCAACAATTCCTATCCATTGATCCTTATAAATACAAGCTCATGTCCATGGTTGAGGGCGGAACCATAGAGGTATTGTTATACTGTTGGATTGACCACTTGGCCCAAGCCATTGGAGAGCATAGAGAGAAAATTTGGAGCTTATGGGGATGAATTGTTGGTTTCATGGAGATCCATGTCGACACTAAGGCTTAATTGGTTGTAAACTTCTCCATTTCGTCTTAATGCAAAGCTGATTTCCGTCCCACATTACGGTTGTTTTTATTTCACATGTAAATGTTGTTAGATTCCTTAGTCACTAACATGGATCAGCGGATTATGTTCTTGTATATTTGATGTTTTTGTGTGTTTAATCTGATTGCAGGTACATAGGTCTACTATCGAAGCGGCATTCCAGGTATCTACGACATCCAGGGAGGGTCTTCATCCTTTTTCGGTCATTGATTCTGGATCTGAACCATTTAGACCAAAGGAACAACTTTTGTCCATAGAAGGTGAAATATTCCTATTTACAGTTACGAAACCTTCTTGCTGATTTTATAAGTGAAATTATGTGAATGGTAGAGCTTTCCCATACAAGGGTACCCTAGTTAGATCTTGTATTGCAATTGGTGTCGATGTTAACATTTCTCCTTTAGGGTGTGGGAGTCCTTTGTGTATTACCACCATGTCTTTGAGCAAGAGCTTCATACTCCTCTTGAAATTTATGTTTCCCATTCCCCTAGGACACCCTTGTATATGTCAAGTTGTAATTGCATTATCATGAGTTTTCTTTCCTTATTGAGCCTTATGTTGGCTTCCTAACTTTAATTATGCACCATATATCCTGAGCTTGTCTCATGTCTAGCCAAGCAAGGACCTTTTACATATCTTTTGTAGCTTGATTCCTCATTTTTTACTTGGAGGGGACCTTCCCTTGATTGTCGTTATCCTTCACATGTTTCCTTGCATTGAGCATAGGTATGTTCCATTTCTTGGAAATAGTTTGCTTGTCCTATGACACTCATCTCCTCCTATAAGTGTAAATATAAATCAATTTTATTCTTTTTCAATCCTTTCAAAATATTTGAAAAAGTCTAAAAAAACCAAAAAACCAAAAATCTAGATAGGAAAAGATGTTATCTTTGGTAGCAGTTGAGTCGTGTCGCCTTCAAATAGATCATTATATATCACATTCATTGGCTGGGTTATTAGTTTGAATTTAGTAGTTGTACTCATTAATATGAGTTTATCTCCACCGATTTGTTAAGCTTTGATTCCTTATGGATCCTATGTTGATGCCTCCTATGTCACAAAGATGTCCCAATTTTCATATCGAGTCCATGCTTCCTACCTTTAGTCGCCATTTTCCTTTATTCTCTTGTTCGAAGAAGGTTGAAGCCTGAGTCGGTCATTCATCAGTTTTCTTGACTTTGCATGTCTTCCATTCCTAGTACCATTACTAGTTCGTACACATGTTGTTTTAGTTATTTCAAATTATAAATTGTTGCTAAGTACCTCATGTTGGTTGATGGCGGATGCCTTAATTCCCTCCTTCCAGTGGATCCCATCCGATTGACTTCAGATCATTTATTATGGGATAGGAGTCTATATTCATTTGAGTGCCTTGAGACTTACAATCATGAGTCATAGGTTCACTTTCCATCGACACTTTTGGGAATACATCAATGTCCCCTAATCGATGGATTCTTCCAAGTGTTCAACCTCAACACATCTATTCACAATTGTTAGATTGCAATCTAGTACCTTGATTCCCATTTTCATTATCAGTGTGTGATCTCACGTCTGTTAATGGTATAAATCAATGACCAATAATCAAATGATGGACTACTATGTTTGATCTTGACTCCTCTATTCACATAGTAGGACATGTAATCATAGAGATTTGTGTAGAAGAAATTCTAGCTTGGTGGAATTCCACATATGCTACCTTCTTGATCGTGCCAGTGTTCATGATATTTCATCTCTCATGATTTGATTCCAGTGTGTGTCAGATATCTTTAGCCATTATGGCTATCTTGATCCATTGTATATCTTCAGCTTCTATGGATATCTTGATCCATTGTACATCTTCATCATGAATATTCCGATCTATTATATATTATACTTGGAGATGACCACACATGTCACATTTTGTATATCATGCCTATTCATGGCCATTATACTCTTATGTATCTAGGACTGCTCTATGTATTTGTAGTCACATGCAGAGATTGATTATTGTACTATACTGATGGATGGATGGTTCTTCCACCTGGTTCTTCATCACACCACTTATGGGGAGGATTTTATAATGTATTTCGGCCATTATGTTACACCTATGACCTCTCACATTAGGGGGCATCTGTTATAGATGATTTTACCACACATAGTTGATCACATATTTATGGCCTTCCCTGTCCCTCTGCAGACTCTTTAGAAACCATGGAATGATATTATACTTTGATGTTTCCAATTTCATCCCTAAAAACCCCTTTTTATTGTTGTACGCGACTTTTAAGCCCATACTCATGTTTACACACAACTTGTGACCTCAAACCCACATACATCAGGATGTGTGCATAAATCCAAATACTTTTGGAGTTTTCCTTCATATGTCTCTGAACCACTTGACTCTTGGACTTCCATATTCCTTAATATCGCTCAGTTTTGACCCTCAATTACCCCTTTGGAGTGATATATAAGGAACCCCTTGGATACATTAAAGGAGGAGGAATTGAAGAGAAACAAAACTATAGTCCATTGTTGCCACATTTTGCATATACTTGAGTTTGCATCCCTTTGTCCCTTTGGAGAACTTTGTGTTCTTCCCAAGCTTTCCTTTTCTTTTTATATTTTTATCAAGAGATTGAGGATTGAGGTGGTGGAGGCCCAGGTGGAGGACTCAGTTTCTCCAGTTTGCAGACGTGCCAATAGAGGTTGTCACTTGTGTAATATCTGATTTGATTAATACAAATATCTTTTCCTATCCAATAATGTGCATTTTAATGAATAATTAATCCATGGATATGTTTAATTTGTTATACATTGTTAATTATATATGATAGAGTATATCTAACAGCATATTAGATATCATGCTTGTCTTTTTTAGTGGTGTTGAGAGAAAATTGCTAGTGCAAGCGGGATTGGAAAAATCTCAACGGGGATCTACTTCAACCGTCCAGAATAAGGTATGATTCAAGGTCCCTTAGTTTTAGATTTTTGTTTTCTCTTACATATTGGGGAAGGATTTATTTCTCGTGTCTAGCTGTCTGTTGTGATACACCCCAAGCCATAGGAATTTTCTCTCTATAACATAATTAATGGAAGCCATTTTATACAGTCTAACCATAAAGGCAAACTCCATACAAAACCCAAGTTTAAATAACAAATAGCGCAACATATATTGCATACGCAAATATTAAGTTTTAAATCAAGTCTACACCGTCATCCAATGGTCATGGAACCATTGCAAGCAATGGTGTTTCCACTGTGTAGATTTATAAATCAAAATCCCGAAGTCACCATTTAAATGGAGAGCCTATTAAAGGTCTAAAAATTTTCCTTGTGGATAAAATCCCTCTTTACATTACATTAAATTTAATTTAAATATAGACCTGAAGGAAAATGAAACTCCATAACCAAAACCCCAACCTCGATAAGTTAAAAACCAGGCTGAAGGAAAAGAGGTGTCGAGTATGACTTGAATAGCAGGGTTACCCTATTATTAATAGCCTTTCTCGCCACGCCTGTCATTTCCAGCCACAACAAAACAATGAAAATTAGAAGTATGATTACCCATAGTAAGAAACAAACCAACAATAGTGCATAGAAACTGAGTGATACCATAACTTCGATGCCCTAGAGGTGGCCCTCACCCACTGCGCAGAGCCGAGACCAAACAATGAACAAACAGAGCTAATGACCAAAGTCCATCATGAGCCAAGCCCTAAGCTTGGGCCTCCACGAACTCCAAGGTGCATTAATGGCACCAGCCTGGTGTCCATTATCCATGTTAAAACTCGCATCTCTATAGTTTGTAAACAACACAATATCGTTGCCACCTTTCCCATTTGCAAAGTGTTAAAACCCCATCGTATAGCATTGAAACTATGATATATTTCACCACCCAAAGCTTAATACAAGGTATAGTATGATATACAATGTATACCATAGGCTTAAAGCCTTAAACCATTGCTTATTCACTTCCCTAAGCATTAAGCTTAGAACCATGGCATATGAAATATGCCTTGGTAAACTGGTTAACTACAAGTCTAGAATGGGGTTTTAACCAATGTTTATAAACCTTCCAAGAAGAATATAATTGTACATTAATACTTCCAATAAAATAAACATGAAATACAAAAAGGTTAAAAGTATGAATAGTTGATCAGTAACATAAATAATAGTAAGCGTCACTTATATAATCAGTCTAGGTTTTATAGAGAATAGGTGGGGTAATTACCTTGTCCTCAAATCAAGTTTGTAAGAAGTAATAATAATGAACAGTATTTGTCACTAGATACGAGCGTAAGTAATCCTGCATGTAAAACAAGTTAAGAGTGCCTTAGTTCAAAAATAAACTAAGTAAGCCTACTAGACAAGTATAAACTTTACCTCTCAGATAGTTACATGGGAGAACTAGTCCCGCCACTCCACCCACTTTGGTGCCAAGAACAAAATTAAGATAGAACATGTAAATAATAAGTAAACTCATGCTGATAGTAAAGAAGTGCATAATCAAAGTAACTACACAGACACAACAATGTAAACACATGAGAATAGCTTAGTAATAAGATTTATGACAACATATTGTAAAATACAGTAACAAACATAGTTGAAAGAAATAAATAAAATGTAAGAATAGATTACGATAAATAAGTGGTACATTTAGTGTACGTTATATTCCACAAATGCAATAATTTCCATGCTTAGGTAGTTTATACTAGCCTAATGAATTTTTTTGTTTCTTTTCAATTTTTCGGGACATTACATTCAAGAAGACATGTTCTTTCAGCAACAAAAAGAGGACAAGGTAAATGAAATGGGACTATTGTCATCCAAAGAAGGATTGTACGTTCTAGAAGGAGGGGACATCAAGTCCGGAATCCTCACGAAATTTCATTGGACACCCTACTTTAGGCATCCATGATATTAGAAGATGATATCTGTAGTAAAGAAACACTTTTTCTAGCCTAACTTAAAGGCTGGAATATCGTTGTTTATCACAAAATCTCAAGAATGTCATCTGGTCAAAGTTGAGCACCAGCATCCTTTGAGGTTTCTGCAGCTATTACACATTCTAGAATGAAAGTGGGAGGTCATTAGTATGGATTTTATCATAGTTCTACCAAAGAGTAAGAAGCAAAATGATTCTATCTTTGTAGTATTTGACAAGTTTTCAAAAGTATCACACTTCATTCCAGTGAAGTCGACCTACATGGAAGTACACATTGCCAACATCTTCTTAAAGGAGATATTTAGATTGCACTGGATACCAAAGGAAATCATCTCGGATCAAGATACACATTTTTCTTGTAACTTTTGGAGATCCTTATTGTATGGATTAGAGACACAGTTGAAATTTAGTACTTCTTACCTCCTGCAGACAAACAGGAACAAAGCACAGGTAAACCAGATTTGAGAGGACATGCTAAGGATGCATGTTATGAATAACCCCACCAAGTGGAAATATTACCTTCATCTTGCAGAGTTTTCAAATAACAACGAATACCAAACCGCCGCTAAGATGAGAATTAGAGGAAATTTCAACTCAAAATGGGCCTCCTAAAATGAACTAATAAAATAATAGTTAAAATAATAAAATAATATTTATTAATTTTGGAGGAAGAAAAGAAAAAAACTACTTTTTTTGTTCATATTTTTGACACACCTCCCTGTGTTTTTACTCAAATTTCGATTGGGAGAGCTCGTTGGATGTGGAATTTAATTCTGCATCCAACGAGATTTCCCAATCGAAATTTGAGTAAAAACACAGGAGATATGTCAAAAATACAAACAAAAAAAGTAGTTTTTTTTTATGATACCTATCCCCAAATTTATATTAAAAAAGTGTTTAAGACCTATACGGTATTTCAAATTTAAAGAAATTTCATTGGCTAACACATGATGACATGGAATTTGAAAAAAAGTTAACAGGCCCATTTTGAGTTGAAATTTCCTCTAATGTTCCTTTGAGGTACTATATGGACGGAAGTGTAGAACACCGGTTACTTAGGATAGCCTAATGGATCAGCTCATGTTAGGGCCTAACTTACTAAAGGCCTTAAAAAAATTGGTCACCAATATTCAACTTAACCTTAAAGAAGCACAAGAATGCTAAAAAATCTACGTGGATAAGAAAAGAAAAGATAAAGATTATTATATAGGTGACCATGTTTACTTGAAATTAAAAGAAAAAACAAGCTCATTGAGCTTGGGAAGGTGTGGTAACTGAGCACCAATATTTTGTGGACCCTTTTATATAGTAGCCAAGAGAGGACCAGTGGCATATGAACTATCTTTACCAACTCACATTAGAATTCATAATGTTTTCCATGCATCCTTATTAAATAAATATGTTTATGACACTAATATGTGATCGATTGGTCCTTGTTATAGGTGGAACCTAAAAGTGAATTTGTACCTAAACCCTTTCATATATTGGATAATAGAGAGTTACAACTCAGTAAACTCACCTAGTCCAATTGAAAGTGCAATCAAATCACTTTGAGGCCGATGAGGCTACTTGGGAGAATGAATCCACCATGAGAGAGGCTTACCTCGCCTTGTTTCATGATTTCATTCGGAGTCCCTACACTAATACAAAAGCGCGGATTTTTCCACAGAGGTTTTCCACGTTTCATACATTTTGGTGTAAAATCGGAAGCAAAATGAACTTGTCGTCGCTGTATCGACGCTTACTCGTTGTTGTATCGACGATGGTAATCTTCTCCATCGCTATATCGACGCCTTCCTCCTTCAACGTCGCTGTATCCACGGAGCTCCGTCGCTATAGCGATGGCAATGTCAAGCTGACTTAGGGCATTAAAAGTTGGGGTTTAGGGTAGAAAATTCCTTATCTTAATCCACTAAATGCATATTAATGGAATATAGTCCCAAGAATGGTTCCTTGAGCTAAAACACATGACCTCTCAAGGGGATATATCATCTCAAAATGGTGATGTGGAAACCATTGTGATTTTTTTAGCACAAGGTATTGTTCACGAGTCCTTGAACATGGTAAATGAAGGAAACATAGGATTTAGGCCCTAAAGAGGTATTTTGTGCTTCCAATGCTAATAACAATTCCTTGAACAAACACAAATTACCTCTCAAGGGGATCCTTCACCTTCAATAAGGCATATTGGAACCATTATGCTATTTTGAGAACTATGTGTAAGTGTTAAGGCCTAAACCAAGATAGGGTGATGAAACATTAGCCTTAGTCCTAAAATGTATCCTTTGAAACTCAAGGACCATGAATAAATCCTTAACCTTGGCATGCATGGCCTCTATGTATGATATTTGGCCTCTAAGTTGTAACATGGAACCATTATAAGGTTTTTAGCACCAAGGATGGGTCGTAGGACAATAGGAATGGATAAGAGATCCTATATATTTCTTAAATTGTTTAAAATTTATTATATCATATCCCTCCGACGCCTTGTTTAAAATTTCGATTCCAAAATGTATGTGTGATATTTAAAGGTTTATTAACATATGGAAACCAGGCTCGCAGGGATTCATCTATACCAGGCCATTTACCGCCTCCATTTTCGTCCCTCACAACCCTCGCATCTCCTCACAATTTTGTTAGGCCACCCAAAGTCAGGAACATAACACTTGGAGGCAGATTCAAAGCACCCGTGGTCCTAAATCAACATACAAGGGTTTATTTGAGGCGTTGAGGTTTTTGACAATCTGCTACAGGCGTTGAGGGTTTATCTGAGGCATTGAGGTTTTTGAGCATCGAACATGTCTGGCCAGGTATGTCTAGTGAAGTTTTCAAGTTTTTGGTGCCTATCATATTACGTCCTCGGCAATTTGGTGCCTGTCAAATATATTTTCATTTCTACGTTTGCTATAAAGGAGCATACACTCTGTTCTTGATTGATACTGAAATACAAATTAATCACTGCTTATTTTTATTCCAATTGATTCTACTACGTATTGTGGGGGCAATTATAAACCTGCAGTAGTTTAGAGCAACTCGAGTGCTCATAGAGAGGGGTAATTTATAAATTTTGTTCTTTTGAAAATAAAATAAACAATCTTACTTGCAGTTTATTTACCAACAGGAAATTTGTGCTCGAGGTAATCTACAGTTCAATTCATGTGCTAGCCAGGGCTTTAAAAGTTGGGGTTTAGGGTTGCTGCACGCATTAGGGTATAGGGTTTTTGGGTTGCAGGTAGGCATGTAAAAACCAAAAGTTTGTAGGAACCAATCCTTTATTATCAAAATTTATTTTCAGCACATGAGCAATACGGTTGAAGAAGAGAACATCTGTTCTACACTAGAGTTAAGAACACGGCTTATACTGGACATATACAATTGTGTAATAGTGGATACCTATCAGATAAAGTTGGACTAGCAAGTGGGAAAATATCTGTTGTAAATTGCTACCAGCCAGCTAGGTTCTCCACTTTCAGCTCAGAGAATAGATAGCTGGATGACAGATACAATCCAATCCACTTTGGTCGATCCTCCAGTCTTATTTCTTCTGTTTAGCAGGTAGATGGAGAGAGAACACAGTGCATCAGCTTTAAATAACAAGGACGAGAAGACATATTTGGAGGTTGAAAAGCACATCGAAGGTTCGTATCATACTTTTTGTTGCCTTTTTGTGTTTTTTCTTGGTAGAGTGGATTTATTAGTAGTCAAATATAATCTGCCAACTGTGTTCATGGGGATAGCGTTCTGTTCCTCGTAACATGAAAGAATCCATATTATCAAGGGTAATACCATCACGTTTTGCATGGATCCCCATATTATCTGGGGAAATCAAATTTTATAATCCCTGGGGTTTGTTAATCTGATAACATGATAACAAACTTGGCCTACTCTTAGAATGAACGCCTAGGTTCACTTTACTGGAATGGTGTTGGTGTACATCTATGTTATTACTTATTAGAGGCAAGAAATGGGAAAATGACAATTGAACAAGAAATGGGGGCGAGAGGGTTTTGGTATAAGAAACAGTCTCCCTTGCATATTATGCACATTAGAGCTATTTTCTGTGTCTTTTTTTTTTAACAAATTTTATGGCCTTTTAAACTGTTTCTATTTCTCAGAGAAATGCCACCCTGATGTTACATTTCTTGTAGCGTACATGCATATGTTTGTGCAACTAGATCCTATGAATGGTTAGAGGTTGTCACTTAGTGTATTCTGTGGTTGAAGACTAATTCAAGCTTTATGTAGGCATAATTTTAAAAATTCAAAATATTTCAGAGGGTTTTGACAATTTGTTATTACAAATTTTTGACAGGTGGTAAGCTTGAAAAACTGAAAGTGGATCAGTGCAAGATTTACCTGCGAAAGCATGGTCAAAGAGTAACAGGTCGAAGGTCAGTTGTTCTTGAACGAATTCAGGAGCACCTTAAGTATGTGATCACAAACCAAATGCCCTTTTTTTACATGGTTATATGCTTATAACTGTGCTTATTCAGAAAACTCAGTTTGTTCTTAAAAAAAGAAGGAATTTCTTAAACATGATAGAAGCTCATATATGGCCTTTTTAATTTTTTATTTTATGAGAAGCTGATTCTTTTAACATCCATGAAGCTGATATGTACTTGCTGATGACTTCTTAGAATAAAGGATGGTAGTGGCAAAGAGAAGTACCTAAAATCCAGTTTTGTGCTGGATTGTAAAGGTGGGAGCATGACTTATTATGAATGCGATTTTTATCTCTTTCTTAAATTCAAGGTTCTAAGGAGTTAGGCTTGTAGTTGTAGATTTCATACTATTGCCTAGTCATCTAAATAAATGAAGAGGATAGAGACGACAAAGTTTCTTGCATAGATTCTTGATGTTTGAATGATAACAAGTTTGCATTGATAGGGCAAAATGAAACGAGTTCTGATAGTCCATTCCTACTAATTAGTAGTTTCTTCTTCGTTCCAAGAGCATTCCTTTGCCCAATGAATATTTGTCTGAATTGTATGCCTTCATTTTATTCTATTGACTTGCCCTCTATTATTTTTTGTTGAAGTTCTTTAAGAAGCATGCCCACAGGAGCTGCACTGCAAAGAATGAACCTCCTTTGTCTTAGAAGCTAGGTATGAGGCTTATCTATTCTGCCACCGGATCCCAGAACTTTCACTCATACTCATCCCTTCTTATCTCATTCCATTTGAGTAGGGGCAGACTGCAGCAAGAATGTAACCGTGGTGGACGGCTTGACATTGTCAACTGCACCAGTAGATCAATGACTCATTGGTGATTTGCCTTTATGTTTCCAGGTGATGCATGCACTGGGGATATTGTTATGTTTGAGCAAAATGTCTATGACATGTAAGAGTCTTCTGAGCTGAATAAGTTATGCTGCTATTCTTTCTTTTAAGGTGCAGAATAGAATTGCTATTTGTCAAGTTAGCCACTTATATTTTTGCCCAATTACGATTTTTAGGTATAATGTTGCTGCAAGAAGTTATGGAGGTCCTTCTATTGGCACTCGTACTGTTGCAGGTCGGATCATAAAGGAGAGCTATGGTGCAGCCAAACAGCAGCACACTTTTACGGTGAGAGCAAA
>LPNX010629815.1:33104-48173 GCA_001517045.1 Pseudotsuga menziesii
TTACCGATTAAAAACACAGCGTCGGGTGAATTTACTCTCTTTTTTCTAAAGTTTGTGGACTGTGGTGATTCTGATTTTATCCATTGCTGATTGAAAATTGCTCAAATGCAGCCATGGCCTAATGAAGAATATAGGAGGAAATCGCTTCAAGAGAAGCATGATAGAGGATCTCTTGCCCGTCAAATGAGAGATATGAGGATCCAAAACAAGGAGGTTGGCAGGCAAGTAGAAATTGCCCAATTATCATTCTATTGGGTGTTTAGTATTCAATGTGTATCCCTAGTTGCACAGAAAATGAAAACTACAATTTCCTTGTTTGGTTACTCTGGGATTTTGTCTGGACTTAAGTGATTGTATCTTTTGCATGATTTATGCTCTCTTGTCTTCTAGGGACCCAAATATAAATGATTTGCAGGCAAGGTTTGTGATATAAATTTCCTCTCTGTTGGTATCTTCTCTTTGCCTGGATTTTCACGTGAACAATAGATACTTCTACATGGCTGTCTCTTTAGGGAGCTCTAGTGAAGAGTTGGCCATGGTTTTATCTTCTCATTCATTTATAAACGCTGGTTCGCTAGCGACCCAAATAAATGATTTTACTTTATTATGTTGGTATCTTCTCTTTTCCCTATGAATGCGATTTTTATCTCTTTCTTAAATTAAATAATCTTCCTCTTGGCCTTAGGGCTTATTTGTGTGTTTAGCGGTCCCTCACATTTATTTTAGTGCACTTAAGTTTATTTTATTGCACTTTTAATATTAATATTTAGTATTTACATATGTAAGTTTATGAAGGTTTAGAATCCCTTTTTTAAAATGAGTTGGTCATTTGGATGTAGGCATTCTAGAGTTGTTTTTCAAGTTCTTTCTTTAAGTTTGTCCCAGCTACTGAGACAATATTGTATAAATGGTATGCCACCTTGCCAGTATTACAGAGATGATGCTTCCATATTTAGTTCTAGGATATTCTGATAAAGGTTCAGCTTTCCCATACCTTGGTCACTTCATACTTTATGGTTGTAAAGTTTTGGGACCTACCTTGAGAGGCAGAGGTTGGACTTGCATTGAGTCTCTTGGTCAATGGTGATGACAATGTTATAAAAAACAACTGAGCTGAGAGAAATCTAATGCACTTTATCATCCTAGCTAAGTTTTGGGCATGCCCACTTTATAACACTTCCACCTTGCAAGTATTACAGAGATGATGCTTCCAGCTTTAGTTCTAGGATATTCCGATAAAGGTTCAGCTTTCCCATACCTCGGTAACTTCATACTTTATGGTTGTAAAGTTTTGGGGCCTACCTTGAGAGGCAGAGGTTGGACTTGCATTGAGTCTCTTGGTCAATGGTAATGACAATGTTATAGAAAACAGCTGAGCTGAGAGAAATCTAATGCCCTTTATCATCCTAACTGAGTTTTGGGCATGTCCACTTTATAACACTTCCACCTTGCCGGTATTACAGAGATGATGCTTCTAGCTTTAGTTCTAGGATATTTTGATAAAGGTTCAGCTTTATCATACCTCGGTAACTTCATACTTTATGGTTGTAAAGTTTTGGGACCTACCTTGAGAGGCAGAGGTTGGACTTGCATTGAGTCACTTGGTCAATGGTGAGGACAATGTTATAAAAAAACAGTTGAGTTGAGAGAAACCTAATGCACTTTATCATCCTAGCTGAGTTTTGGGCATGTCCACTTTTCACTTTGACAATATTTCACATTTTTACTATGCTTCATAGAAGCCATTCTACGGGAGTGCAGGTGTTTTGGTTTTAGATCCTATCTCAAGAGTGTACATCCTTTCTAAAGAGTCCCATCCTACCTGAGAACAGAACTTCTAACTCTGCCTCAAAGGCATTGATCTGTCCTAAACAGAAAGGAGGTGGATTTCATTAAATGTGTTCATGCTTCTCCATTTTCAGAGGAAAGAGATACTAGAGTCTATACACATAGTCCTCTATATTTCTTTACCATGTTTCCTGATCACCCACTTGGCATCTTGAATGACCTCCCTTCCAATGTAGAGGGCTGACAAAATGGATGTCAAATTTTGAAACAGCCCATTTCCAGAAGAGTTGAGCCACTTACTGATTGCAAAAGATTCACTGGACACTTTCTGCCCTTAAACTATAGAACATATATTTGACAAAACCTGATTGTTGCAATCTATTCTTCACACTTAGACTCTGGTTAAACTATACTTCTAAGAAATTCGGGCTTGAAAGAAACTTATGTTTCTAGCTAAGTTTAATTTTTATTTTATTTTATTCACCTTGTTCCTCAACAAAAGTCATTGAAGGAAATAAAAGCAAGAACGGAGAAGTGAAAAACAGAAAAGCATGAGAAGAACTGAGATTTGAACATGAATGTCATGTTTTTAGAAAAAATAATCCAGCTAATTGATTCCCCAACTCCATCTTTTGATATTTAACAAGGACAATTTGGCTAGTATGAGTGGTCTTACTATATAGTATATTGTGAAAAAAATGCAAAAGAATTTCAACAATTGAGAGAGCTTCAACAATATCATTGTTTGTATTTTCTCATCACATTTACCTATCATTTGGTCTTTTGTTGGACAACAATAAACTTAGTTTGTTGAAGCATTTGTTTAAATCATTGTATTTGCTATTTGTTAAGGGGGTTTTGCAGATATTTTCTATTTGCTGAGCTGAACTACAGTGGATTTATTTGGTTTTCTAAGGCTGATACATAGAACATATTGTTAACACATTTTCACTTAACTTCATTTGCATTTTGTAGCATTTAAATCTAGAATTGAGGGGAAAAATGAAGAAATCTTAACATCTGAGTTGGGTGGAGGAGCGCGAATCCACTACATTTTTCAGTCAGTATTTGTCAAGAGATTAGATGTACGCTATCTACCTTGTACACATGATTTACTTTTTCAAATTCATATACTTTTTTGTTCAACTGTAGGCATTAAGCTATTTTATGTCTTTTATGATTCTGTATTGACTTTGTGACTGCAAGACTTTGCTTAATGAATCAACAGAGTAACAATTTAACACACTTATCACTCTGTGATAGGATGTTGATCCCTGTGATGGTCTGACAGATAAAGATATTCAAACAGCTATTGAAAATGCAATTGGATTAAGAAGTGCACTCTTTGTACCTGAGGTGAGAAGCAGCCTTTTAGTTAGGATTTGGTACTATTTATGTTTCAAATAGCTAAGAGTGTACTAATTTGAAAGAAACAAATTTGCTATGGAGATGAAGACAGTGTTACTGAATTTTACTTTTGCTAATTCTATTGTTGCTTGCATGCTTGTGGATTAGCATGCGGCTCTTTGGCTATGAAAGAAGTCATAGAATATTTTTAACAAGCTGGGGTGTGGACTATTTGTTGGTGGTGATTGACCCAGCTTGTTGCACTGCTAATATGAATACATGTTGTTCTGTCTCTACATTAACATTTTCTGTATGTATTTGTTTGCGTTGTTTATCTGGTGAGTGTGATGTACTTGAATTGTGTATTGGTAAATGTCTTTCACAGGCTTTAATGGTGCCTTCAAGGGCAGTCTTGTGCAAGATGTTATTGACTGGACATACTCAGCTCTATTTCTATAATCTTGTTTTCAATCAAAGTACATGTCAAGGAGCAAGCTTTATCAAATCACTTATAGGAAGGACTATATCCATTTTGGAGTTGTATTTTCAGTTCTAGATGCCTGTCATTGAAATTGCTGTCAGCTCTTTCGATACTCTTTCACAGAGCTACAATAATTACCTAATGGATGGTGTAAGTTGGTGGTTAGGATAAGGTTAACCTTATTAATAAACCTGCGGTGGGCCTTCTAAGCATAGTGTTAGCCCCTCACCTCTCCTGTATCTGGCTGCTCCCAGGAGAGCACGACTTCTGCAATTCTTGGCAGCCTGTACGATTGGTCACACAACATTTACTGAATAACTTGGCTTCTTTAGAAGGGTCACGATCTGGTTAAGATAGGTCACTACTCAGGCAAAGATCATGATTTTGTAAGAGATAACGCTGCTCCAATTAATGACCACACTAGTGTTAAAGAAGATTGCTGCCCAGATTTGATGAGCCGTCAAGGAAGGTTACGCTGCTGCCCCCAATGAAGAGATGGGTCTCTCTCTTCAATAGTAATGATGCCCACGATTATAATAAGATTCCATGCCACAAATGGGGAAAGGATTTGCTGCCCCTCACCTCAAGCACTGCCCACAGTAATCTCTTGCCCTGAAATATAATAAATAAGCCCACGTCTTTAATAGAGACTTAGTGATATGGATGGATTATAGATTATTACTGACTGTTATTTCCCATCTATAAACGTCGATAGAACCATTCCCTTTCAAGCCAGTTTGCACTGTTTACATCTCCGAGACAAAGCATCCCATTTCTCTAGTGTTCTTATTATTATCTGGCCCTTTTCAAGGAGCTTCAAATCAGTTGCAGATTCACCTGTCAGCTCAACTACTTTCAGTTCCAATCCTTTGCCAAATTTTTGCTCCCAATCTCGATATCGCTCTTTGGCAAGAGATTCTATAGGAGCAATATAGACACATCGAAATACACTGTCTGTGCCTTTTTGATGCAATCGTAGTAAATCAAACTCAGCACAGATAGTCTTATTGCTACCAGTAGGTGCTGCAACTAAAACATTATCATCTGAGTTATAAAGCACAGTAAATACCTGAGTTTGAATAGGATTGAAGTGTCTAAACTGTTGATAAAGTGCTTCATATGAGGGATTTCTTAACACAAACATAGGAAGTGGCTGCAAGTCTAGCAACTCAGTTGGAGGTGGGTATTTCTCTGAAAAAATAAGATGTCTAAATGAAACTAGCAATATTGTCTGTGACCCTAACCACTTATGACCATATTTTTTTTTTAAACTACAGATAGCGTCGCTATATCGAAGGCTTTCCGTAGCGACGCTTACTCGTCTTATGACCATATTTTTTTTTTTAAACTACAGATAGCGTCTCTATATCGACGGCTTGCCGTGGAACTTTGCGACGTCTTGCCGTCGATATAGCGACGCTTACTCGTCGATATAGCGATGTATTTTGGTCGATATAGCGACGTCATACCGTCGCAGGTATTGGGGTTGGGATTTTTCATTCTAGGAAGTTCCATCGCAATTGCGACGTATTCCCGTCGCTCTTGCCACGCAATTAACGGGTCGTCGCTATTGCGACGAAATGAGTGCCACGGGAAAAAAAAAACTTAGACGTGGCAATATCCATGCTTTTCTGTGGATATTGCCACGTTTTTTCCGTGGAAAAATTGATCACTTGTACTAGTGCTAGAACACCAGGGATGATATTTTTCTAAGTGGGGTTGGATGTAATATCCTTAATTTTTGACCTAACACTTATGGGAATAATCCCCACTTCTTATGATGTTGATTTGATGTTTTATTTTGTATATTGGTCATTATACCCCACTACACATAAGAATGATGATTTATTTGATATATTGGGAGTAATCCAAATGCATGTGTTTAAGGCATATGATTTCATGTGTTGGGCATGGACCCCAAGGCACATATTTGATGATATTGTTAGGATTATTAATCCTTCCTTGTCCAATTTGGTCATATGTCTAAATCAAAAGTCATGTCTAAATCGGGAGTCCTTCTAGTCTATTTTTAGTCACTAGCACCATTGGGTCTAGTTGGCCTAATTGGGGAACATGTTCTAGTTACTAAAGTGATAATAAAATTAATTGAGGCCTATTGCCATTGATTGCACTTGCATGCATCATTTTAGGAGCCTCCTAGATCAATCCCTACAAATTAGGCGCCATTGGGAGTGTCGATACCAACCAAGGTTAGTTGAGTTGATTTGGTCACTAGTCAAGCTAAATTAAGGTTTAGTTACATGCAGTTATAGTCCTCTAGATTCAGTTAGTGCCAGGTTTGCATGATTGCATGCAGGAGAGGAACATTTCTCACCTACCACAATCATTTAGGCTTAGTAAACACTAAATTGGACACTTGGGTTATGCTTCAAAACTCTGCTGAACTATGATAATGATTTAGACAAGGTCAGCTAACTATTCATACCTTCAATAATGATTTAGACAATGTGAGTTAACCATTCAGTCAAGTAGAGTCAAACCGATTCGAATTTCCTCCCATAGTATTCGAATTGCATGAGGCAATTTAACCATTGTACTTAATTGTAATTATTATCTAATTAACTTTTTATTAATGAAAGCATTCATAGTTGCAAGCCATCTTTGTACTATTTTTCTTCAATTATTGAGTAAATTGTGTGATCTATCTTGTGAGTTGTGTGTTTTTCCACAGATCTATGTGCTCAATTTAATATGGTATCAGAGCCTTGGTAGACAAGGCACTTCTCCTCCTCATATATCCTATTGGATCATTTTTTTGAGCAAAATTTCTTGTTCCAGTACTGCACCAGAAGCTGAGAATTTACAACTTAATATCCCAAGTAAAGGAATTGTTGATCAAGCTTGCTTAGTCAATTATGCTCGGTGTGATGAACATTCCAAAAGTGCAGCCTGTCGACCTTATTTTTTCTATTTGATTGTGTGATTTATAGGTAATGAATTCTTCTCACTGCATTTTCTACAAGCATATCTTTCTCCTCACTGCATTCTCTACAATAGCTCAGTCTTTTTCACTGCATTCAAAATAGCTCCTACAATAGAGAAACTCACTTCATTCAACCACCACTAGTGGAAGGAGGACATGGAGAACCATCTTTTCTCCAAAAATCTCTTCAAACTCACAATGCAGATAGAGGAAGATCTAATTATTAATCATGACAAAGAAAAGTATTGGAATAGTCTTGATGAACCCTATGGATTCTTGTGTCTCTCAATATCTCAATATCTTCTTTTCCACATCAACGGATTGAAGACTCCCAAGGAGATTTGGGATAAGCTTGCTTCCTTATTTGAAAAGAAGGATGAGATGAGGGTCCATCAGATAGAGAATGAGCTGATCTCTCTTCATCCAGCCAACTTCAAAACAATGAATGAATTCTTCACAAAATTCAAGAACCTAACATTCCAGTCAAAGCTATGCAAGGTTGAGAAGGAGGATGATCAACTCATCCTTTCCATTCTCTCAAAACTTAGTGCAAAATACATAGTATTTGTATCAACGTTTCAATCGGTGAATCTCACTACTCCAAATTGGAGGATTCCCAATCTTGATGCTTTTATTGAATCTCTCACTTATTAGCATGACAAGTTGATCCAAATGGGGATGATTCGATCTTTTCGAGATCAATCACTAATTGTAGGAGGACCTAAGGTAGCGAATGATAAAGGGAAGTAAAAGGATGAGTCTCCTATGAAGAAAGAGTAGTCAAATGAGCCTTCAAGTTCGAATAGAAGCAAGAATAATGGAAAAGGAAAGACCCTTTGTTCCTATTGTGGAATGGGATTTCATCTAGAAATCTCCTCTATGGGAAGACAAATTGAAGAAATGACTCTTCTTCTAAAGAAACATAACATTGTTGCACTTGCTAGCATAGGGAAGGCTGACACCACAGAAGACACTGAAGAATGCTTCGAAACATGTCATGTATTGAATTCTAGCTGGTCAATAGCACATGCCTTCCTCATTGATTCTGGAGCTTCCAATCATATGGTTACATCCAGAGAATAATTCTCTTCTTTGTAGTATTTTGATGGTTCTAGTGTTTAGTTCAGAAATAACAATAAAGTTCAAACCAAAGGCAAGGGCTCTATCAATCTTGAACATGCAATTTTCAAAGATGTGCTTTATTTTCCCTCCCTAGATGCAAACATGATATTTTTATACTAGATGACTCATACTGTCTCTCCTAAGTGAGTCATATTTGGGCCTGAATCAGTGGAGATCACATATATCTCTACTGGGAACATCATAGAAAAGGGTGTTGCAAATCATGCCTCCAAGGCAAATGATTTCTCACACTTCATGCCATTTTCGGAAACAGTGCACTCTCAGTAGCCATTTGCAACGTAAGGTAAAAATATTTCATCTAATTCTTTTGTAGTTTCCACTAGTATTGCAGATCTAGCTATATCAATTTATGATATTGAGATTTATGGTGATTCAAATCTAGATCCATCCCCTCCTTCGAAATTGGAAGTTAGGAAGATGACTGCAAATCCATCTGAAACTCAGAAGGGAAAGACCCTTACGCTATGTCATTCAATATTACCTCCTTCAGAGAGATGCAATAGAATCCCTATAAGATTGTACATGGAAAGGGATCAGTCTCACTACATTCAGAAGAATAGAGCTGATCATACACCTCTTCATCCAACAAGAGACAAAGGTTACATTCCTCCTTCCTTCATTCATCATTTTGGGAGTAGATGGAGAAGTCTACATGCAAGGACCCAGGATACCTGTGCATAGAACATCATGCATGCTGCTTCGCTACATCACAGATATTGCAGCAACACATTTTCAAGTTTTTCAAACTTGAATCTTGATTCTGCCTACTTAGTTAGAGGGTGGGGGGGGAGGGGTTTCCCATGTGGTTTTTTCCCCATATCTTTGTATTGAGAAGATACTTTACTTTACTTGATGTAATGGGTGACCTATGGTCTTCGTTACTAGGGCTGGCATATTTTTCAAGTTAGCATTCAAGGGGGGTGTTGGAATTATTAATCCTCCCTTGTCCAATTTCGTCATATGTCTAAATCAGGAGTCCTTCCAGTTTGTTTTTAGTCACTAGCACCATTAGGTCCACTTGTCCTAATTGGGGCACATGTTCAAGTTACTAAAGTGTGGGGAGCCCTAATTGAGGCCTACTACCATTGATTTCACTTGCATGCATCAATTCAGGATCCTCGTAGATCAATCCCTACAAATTAGGAGCCACTAGGAGTGCCGATACCAACCAAGGTCATTTGAGTTGAGTTGGTGAATATTCAAGTTAAGTTAGTATTTAGTTACATCCAGTTCTAGTATTCTACATTCAGTTAGTGCTAGGTTTACATGGTTGCATGCAGGAGAGGTGCATTTCTTACCTACCACAGTGAGTTAGGCTTAGTTAACACTGAATTAGACACTTGAGTTGTGATTTATAACTTCGATGGACTCTGATAATGATTTAGAAAAGGTCAATTAACCATTCAGTCAAGTAGACTCAAACCAATTTGAATTTCCTCACATAGGATTCAAATTGCATGATGTTATTTATCCATTGTAATTCATTGTAATTATTATCTAATTACATTTTTTTTAATGAAATTATTCACAGTTGCAGGCCATTTTTGCACTGTTTCATTCTTCAATTGCTGAGTAAATTGTGTGATCTATCTTATGAGTTGTGTGTTTGTCCACATATCTATGTTATCAATTTAATAGAGATATTTTTGTTGAGCACAAGCTTTGAGGCACATGAGTACTTGATGTTTTGTGTTGAGCACAAGCTCTAGAGCACATGAGTATTTGGTGTTTGTGTTGAGTGAGAAGCTCTTGAGCGCATGAATATTTATATTTGTTTTGAGGCAGAAGCTCTAGAATACATGAGTTATGAAACATTTGTGTTAAGCATGAAGTTCTGGAGCACATGAAAAGGTAAGAATTGGAAGTGTTGGGAACATGCCCTGGAAACTTCCAAGTTGATGTTGAGCCTAAGCTCTGGAACATTGGATCATTGGCCATTGTATCCTTACGTATATCCTGCAAATACATCCTAGCATTAATGTTGAGTGAGGAGCTCTAGAATAACACTAAGTTGTAACTGCATGTTCTTAATGTTGAGTATGGGCTCTAGATAAATGCTAGGATTTATTGAAAAATTAATATGTTGAGTGAAAATGACTCTCACAAAACATTGATCTGATCTTACTTATTTTTAAGTGATTAAATGAAATTTCAAGTTTATGTATCTCATCAAAATATTGAATAACTACCATGTTATATGAGGGAATCCAACATACAAGGTGTTCTAGAGTTACCTAACCTAGTTGACCTAACCCCTACCTAAATGCCTTAATAAAAAAGTGGCTATAATCTAAAAAAAAAAAATTCATGTGATTAGGGATCATGCTATATGATACCTAAAGTAAAAATGTTAACAAAGATATATATAAATTTATATTTTATACATAATATGTATAAAAGAGTAAGTACAAGTAATAATACTAGTAACTATGAATAATAATGAAAGGATCTATATATTAATATTATTACTAATATTAATTAAATATTAAATACCTACAAGAGTCAAAGTAGGAACTAGTTAAAAGTCCGTAAGTTAAATTTAAATAAACGTTAAAATTACCTAAACAAAGTAAAAAGCGTTATTCCAAGAAAACTAATGATTCTTGATTTAATTTCCCCTTTTCCTAAAAAGTGTGTCTATAAATACCCAAGCCAAATAGAGGCTTGGGGATCTTTTGATTATTCCATGATTCTACCTGATTATTCTCAAGAGAGTTCATGGAGAGTATTTTTTTTAAGAGGAAAAGAAAACCAATATAAAACCTGTTATCCTAGATAGGAAAGCCTTACCTTAGGAGCTCTAAGCTACTTGCATGTTGAAACTAGCTTGGGGGGGGTCTAGATTGAAACTAGGAATGGTTCTGAGTCATGGTTGGGTGGAATGCCATAGTTCCCAAGTTATTCGGTTATCTAAAATAGAGGTCAGAACTATCTATGTACTTATCAATATTATGTGTTTGAGTGTGCAGGGTTCCCATTAATTAAAATAGCTTCAACTTGCAGGTATGAGGCCTCTTGATTTTTCCCTATGTTTTATACAAGTTTCCTTAATAAATGAAGGGATTATATTATGAAAGAATGAATAGAAAATTTCTTTTGGAACTAGGATAATTTTTTTACATTAACTTAAAAGCAGCGAGGCTTGTTTCAGTTTGCATGTTCTTATAAACCCTAGTTATAAAGATTTTGAATAAAAGATTATAGATTAGATTTCTTATTAATTTAACTGTCATATATGCCTTTATCAGTTTTAAAAACCACAGGAAAATATATGATATGTATTATATTTGAATTTCTCTTCTAAGCTTTATTATTTCAAAATCCATTCTTCTCTAATCATGTATTCTTTCTACTAGAATCTAGATTATTTAGGTTAGATAGATTTTTGGTTATTGGCAAACTTATATACAAAACTAAAATAGATATTTTAATTATTTAAACTCCTATTATTCATTTTCCTCTGCTAGTGGATTACATATTCCCATCATGCTTGTTGATATCACAACTGTAAAAACTATTACATATAGCCCTAACATAAATTCTATGCATAAAAATATAAATTAAATATCATTGCTGAAACTTTAAAAAGTATAGAAAAAACAAGATATATAGAGTTAACATAATTAAAACTAGTAAACAACCTCAAGAAAATAATGATTAAACAAACCCCCAAAAATTAAATTCCATTTTATCAAATTATCTACTTAGTATGCCAGCCATCGAGTCCTATCCTAGTTCGTCCATAGGCATGATTATTATATCAATTATCTCTTCTATCTACTACCAAGTAAGAATCGACTTGTACATAATACAATCCCACTAATGAACAAAAGCCATACACACGTTGTATTGAAAACCCAACCCATGCATTCAAAGGCCCAGGATCGAATCCTGTAGACTCACGTTTTAAATTACAAAACAAAATCTATATCAAATCATGCAAGGAATCGAATCATGTAGGATACCATTTGTAAAAAATACAACACTATAAAACCATACAAAGATATACATAAACCATTTATAAACTATGCTAAATGGATAGAGTGTATCCTTCAATTTATTACAGAGGTTGTGAATTCACATAAAGGTCGATCCATTTCTATAAAAGATCGACTGTAAACCCCAAATTAAAACCCATAATCATTACACTGTCACCATATACATTTAAATAAAACAAAAAAAAGTGTACAGGATGTGTTTCCTCCTTGCCACTCTTGGACGAGAGGTAAAACCTCAACATAAATGCCAAAAAAATAAGAACACATGCCAATTCAATTACAGAGAAGAAGATTTATTTTAAACCTCTGTCAATGTTGTTATAGCTACGACTTCCAAACAATAATACGCAATAGTAAACCAATATTATGTCCATTAGAACAATAAACACATGCATGAAAATTAAACCATATATCGCACAGTGAATAACCATTTGCAAGTGAAAAGTATACATAGTCACAATTTGACAAAGGTTACATTGCAAGCAATCACATTGCCAAAGTTTAAACCCATCATTTAAAACCAAAATGTAGAGCTTCCATTAGACTTATCAAACCATACGTTTACGCTACCAACCAAAAACAAATTATAGAGAGGAATAACGCAAGAAGTCCCATAACCATTATTCACCACATTAAACTTTATGACATAGAGCTCAAAGCTCATATAAGTATTTACAAAGAGGTAACAGTCCTAGGCTATTGTAAGGCTTAGCCTTGAAGGGTAATGAAGACGATTTGGTAAACAGCCATGACCCATGATTGGAAGCCCCTGTTGCCTATAATATCGAAATGAAGAACTATCAGGAGTATGAAAAACCTCTACCCAAAGAAACAATAACACAAATGATGCAAAACCAAATGGAATGGGGTGTGTGCAAGAAGATGAGGGACCTTTTTGTGCACGTTAGATGCAATAGAAACCTGAAAAATCAGGCATCCCTCAACTTGCTTTGATTTTTTGAGATACTTATGCAAAATATCTTGCATTGAGTAAAAAACATTAAATGTAGGAAATTGAATCACCTTTCCGAATATATAACTTTTATGTATCGAAAATTTGCATAGCTATGTCAAATTTCATTTTTCCTAACAGGCACGTTTTATTTTTCAGGGAAATTATAAGGTATATGTTTTTGTGGGTGCAGCCTTTGAGGGCCTAAATGATCGAATCAAGATACAAAAATTGACATCCATGTAGAGATCCCATAGCACTAGTGCGAAGTTATTTTTTGAAAATTAAATTAGTAATTTTATAATATTTTTATAATTGTCTAAGTGAGAAAACCTCGAAAATGGTACGTGTTTTGTGGGTGCAGCCTTTGAAGGTCTTAATGCAAAAATCATGAAATGGGGTTTTGATAGAACGTAGAGTTTAGTGTCTAATTGTGCACCATACAATTTTTGTTTGAAGTGATCAATAATTGAAAACGTTATAGGAGAAACACTAACATTGTGTTTTTTGAGTTGAGGAGTAATGACAGAAGATAAATAAGAAAAAAATAGAAAAAAATATGTATTCTTGTTAAAATTTACATATTTAGAATCTGCAAAAAAAACCATATCTGTTTCTAAAATCTCATAAAAAATGGAGGTGTGCAGCACAATCAGACGAACCGTTAAACACGAGCATATTGAAAATATGGATATAATGCTGAATTTGCCATGGTTTATCATACTCCAAGGCATAGGCATGTTAATCCAAAGCAAAGTAAAAAGCAGACACATAGGAATAGGAATTCCATGAAAGCATGGGTGGAGGCTCGGCCTTATCATTTGGAGGGAATAAAAATTTGAAATTAACAATACGCGTGCACGATATGTGAAACCAAAAAATAGCGCCAACATAATTTTGACATAATGCTTGGGATCGGAATGCTTCTATTCTTCAATTTGGTGTACACTCCACATATAACATAATTTTTGTAGGCTCATTAATCTAAAATACATCAATTGGTATCACACAAATGATATATAATGTGTGTATACTATTACTACTAGAAGTATTAGTATTAAACTAGTTACTAATTGTACACTGATTGGTGATGGAGAGAGGGATATGGTACATAACGATGCCTAGGGATTTCCACTAGTGACCTAATGCAACCTCTTCCATAGTCCTAATGACCTGCTACATTTTCCAATGCATCATGTCTCCAGTATCATGCCAATAGTGGCAACCTTAGCTCCTTCAATGGCGACATCTGATGCTCCCACAGGTGCTTTATATGATGCACAAATAATAAATCCCTCTTGTAGTGAAATAATTCATCATCATCATCATCACCTTCCTCATCACCATCTCCATCATCATTATCCTCATCATCATTATCACCATCCTCATCCTCATCGTCATCATCAGCGTCATCATCACCATCATCATCATCATCAACATGATCATCATCATCATCATCACCATCAACATCATGAACATTATCATCACCATCGTCTTCATCATCATCATGAACATCGTCCTCATCACCATCGTTGTCATCATCATCATCATCATCCTCGTCATCATCATCACCTTCCTCATCATCAACATCACCATCACCATCATTATCATCATCAACATCGCCATGATCATCATTATCATCTTCATCATGTCCATCTTCATCATCATCATCTTCATCATCATCACCGTCATCATCACCATCATCATCATCATCATCATCACCATTGCCATCATTTCCATCATCATCATCATCATCATCAACAACATTATCACCATTGTCATCATAGTCATCATCATCACCATCATCATCACCTTCATCATCCTTATCATAATCATCACCATCAACATCATGAACATCATCATCATCATCCTCATCATCATCACCATCATATTCATCATCATCATCATCATCACCATCATCATCACCATTGTCATCATCATCATCATCACCATTTCCATCATTGCCATCATCATCATCATCCTCATCATCATCATTCATTCATCATTCATCATCATCGTCATCATCATCATCATCATCATCACTTCCACTTGATCAGCGTGCAATTGTTGAGTTAAATCCTTTGGAAGAAGACCAATCATCTATTTCTACAGATTTTGATCATGTCTCAGACCTTGTACAACTTGGTATGATGCATTTCATTAACATGTTTTTGGTTATTTACGTAATCTTAAAATGCACATTAATGGCCTTGTATCACATGAAAAGTATTTTTATCATATACCTACAATCATATTATGCAGGGCACATATACGTAGTGGTTGTAGGAAAAGATAGTGAATGGGCTGGTGATTACTGGTTGGCACGTTGTATAGAGGGAAAGCAAACCCTCAATATGTCCATGACCGATGATGAAAACAACCACTTCCCAATCGGGTCTATGGTTGTTAAAGGTGA
>LPNX010629815.1:55073-91432 GCA_001517045.1 Pseudotsuga menziesii
TCCTTGAATAATGCAAAAATTTCATGCTTTGTTATTTTTAACTTTTTTATTGCCACATAATCCAATCCATCTTCTTGTTCTCTTCTTTTCCTCTCCCTATATGATGTGATATCATTTAATATATTGGTTGACTGCGCAATAGTATCAACAATAGCATCCATTGTGGATGCAAGTGAGCGGCGAATCTCATCTCCGCCACGAAAAGAATCACTTATGCCCCTTAAGCGGGCAAGATCAATGAGAATTGCGGCATTGGGATCCATTGCAGCACCTGCAAAAAAAACATCAATAAACAAATCATTAGAAACATATACATGGCATATAATGACGTCTCTTCAAAATTGAAATTGAATTAAATCAAACTCAAGTTAGCAATTTAATGACAAATTCACTTACATATATTTATTTAGACTTATGGTATTGTCCATACAACATCAAAAATCGGTATGTACAACAGCATTTAAGAGAGGTTTCAGGGGCCATATAGCCTATACATTATTTCCAAGTTGGGCCATATATGTCTATTTCTATTTGGGACTAATTTGGCATGGATTTCAAGGTTAGTTCAATGTGTACATAAGTTGTACAGTGTACAACAAGCTTTGGCACAATTTCCCTAGTTGGCACAAGTTTTTAGGTGTGTAGTAAATGTTTTAAAATTCCATATTTCTTCTATATGGGCAGAATAATAGGGAATGCCATTATGAAATTGTCCATGGTTCTATAGCGAGTACGAGTTCTTTCATCACTTTTTGAAAAGATGCTTGTTTATGCTTCCAGTCATATTGAAAAGATGTTTGTTTATGCTTCCTAGATTCTAGTGAAAGTTGTTTTTTTTCTAATGGTTATGGTTTTCACAATATCTGGGAAGTTTGGCTTGCTTGTAATTTTAAAGGCCTTAATTCAAATGTATGGCATATGATGTAGATTTTTAGGCAATATTTGGTTTGTTGGTGAATTTCTCTTGAAGGGTAGGCTCTTTTGGTCATGTAATTGTTTGGGTTATTGACTATTCTATTTTTTTTTAATGTACTAGATAGTTTCATTTGATTAGATCTAGAATAGCATCTAAATTGTTTTTTATGAGGGAAAATGAAAATAAAAAGTTTAGTCTTCCTACATAATGCATGTCAATATGGTTTTTTCCAATGGCATTGCCTAGAAACATTTGTGGCAATTGCATGTGATCAATTTATGTGTTTAGTCTTGGGGAAGGCATTGGCATATCATCATCTTTGGTTGGTTGGTGTTTTGGCTATGAGATGGTTGTTTATTTTTTTATGGTTTTTATTGCATTTACAAATAAAAAATGGTAATTTAAGTATCTAATTGAAAAAAAAAAAGCTATGGGTGAATGAATTACCTGTTAATATGACGATTCACTGGAGGATTTGTCTTCAAATGGAGGAATGGGCACTCTTCCACGCTCCTTTTCGCGATACTGTTCGGTGAAAATGACTCTTGGGTGGGGGACTGTGTGTTTTTTTTTTTTTAATTTACAAAATGCGTGCGCGTTATTGTTACCTAGCCTACATGTCTGCTGACATGTCAGGCTCGGATTTACTATTCCAAGTGCTATGGAAAAGGAGCGCGTTCTTTTTCTATGTAACGTGAGCGTGTTCCTAAAAAGTGAAATTGCATCTAAAATGTCCCTCAAATTCTTGCACACACCCAATGCATACCTTCCAAATGTATTGTAAGCCTATTCCTCCGCGTCGTGATGAAATCAAAGAGCCGAACAACACAGACCATGGATAGCAGCAGACCAAATGAAACCCAAACAGTAAAGGACCCAAGCTTAGGGTTCATTTTAACCCCATTGCAAAGAGCATTAACTCTTCCACCTTGTCGACCACCATCGTCGAAATATTTACCCTGATGCATATAGTTCCAAACACAACATTGCGACTTGGTGTTAAAAACCCTACCAAAACCTTCGTTGGAATAGATAATACAAGGTTTCATGGAATATGGAATATGCCATGAATGGATTACCACATAAACCATATATATATACAACCTTTAATATAAAATTGAAAAAAGAAAAAAAATGAAAACAAAAAAAAAAATTATTAGGCTAGCTAAAACTACCTATTATGGACATTATTGAACTTGCGGAATGTGTCCTACTCTATTGTACTATTGATTTTTCATAAGTTGTTCTTACGTCCTACTTCCTACTTTTAGTTGGGATTATTACTATGTTTTTTGTGTTTACTTACAATGTCGTAATGTTGATTACTATTCTATTCTTATGGTTATGCATTGTTCTGTATGTTAGATACTTTGATTTTGTACTTCATTGTTATTTTACATGTACTTATTGTTGTATACATGGTTGTAACTTAAATTTGTTTTTGGAACCAAAGTGGGTGGAGTGGCAGGACTAGTTCTCCCATGTAACTTCCTGAGAGGTTAAATTTTCTACTTGTCTAGCAGGCTTACTTAGTTCTATTGAAATAATACACTTTTATCCTATTTACGTGCATGTATACTTGGTGACAGATAACTTGTTTAAATGATAATGGAAGGTCTTGATCATTGATTGCTAGTGCTTTCTATTGCAGCCCTATACTATTACATTGTTCTTATTATTTCTTCTTACAGACCATATGCTAGCGACATGATCACTACAGTCTTATTCATTTATGCGATAATGAGTTATTATTAATGTGATAATTATTTACTATGTGTAAATAATTACAACTTGATTGATTCCTAGCATATACTTTGTATAAGGTTGATTTCCATTATTAGTGAAAAGATGTACTTATGAAACCCTTTTGGTAATTCTCCATGGCATATTGCATATGCCATGGACTTACAGCTTAAATCCTAAGTTTAAACATTGAACATGAGGTTTATAAATTTGCATGAAATGGAGGCATTCGATATTGTAATGCATAAGAACTATAGAGAAGTGGGTTTGGAGATCATTAATGGATGACAACGTGGTTCCTTTAATGCACATTGGAATGTGTGCCAACCCAACTTAGGGCTTGGCTCTACCATGGGTTTTGTTCATTTGCAATGTAGCTTCTTACCCTTTTCTCCTGGGTAGTATGGAGAATGCGAATTCCATGAGGATTTTTGATGTGTTTGTAACTTTGGAATGTATTCACTTGTATATCTTATATTGTACCCCAATGTTTCTATCGGGAGAATCAGTTGTATTTCATTGTACCTCAATGTTCCTATTAGGAGAGTCATTATAATAAAGTCATGTAAAGCCATTGAGGTTAACCCTTTGTTGTAAGTCAGGGAAATAGTCCCCACAATTGAGTTAAGGTTAACCCTACTTGTTGATCAGAGGGAAAAATCCCCAGAGTTGAGGGGTACTAGGGTTCTTAGACTCTCCTAAAGATGTCGGACCTGGTAAGTAATTGTCAAGTTGAAAATTAGTATAAATAGAGAGTGAACCTCTCTATTTTGCACACACACTCACCTAACTATAGCGCATAGGTGAGAAAAGAGGAGCTCACACAAGTGAGAGAGAGAATAGATTTTGGAGATCATATTTTATGTCTTTGGGTTTTACTAGTGCGAGAGGTGCTCATTCTATCTTTGAGGAAGTTGCAGGGTTTTCTCCTTTATGGTTTCCTGGGAGGAAAATATTTGTGTCTCTTGTACCTTGTGATTATTGTTTTGCATGATATTCTCTCAGATAAGATCCTAAGATCATATTGCTTAATTGATAAAAATCTAATATGGTATGAGAGCTAACCTGAGAAAAGGCACTGTGCAGCTACATAAGCAAGGGATTCTTACTTTTTGGGTCTCTCTCCATAATCCATGAGAAAAAATAGGATAGCCTAACTCTCCATTGAAGGACGCATCTTTCTGTCGAAGTAGAATTTGATTCCAGGCATTTTTCAGTTTTTGCTGCAAGAAATTAGGGATTTTTATAGAAGAGGAATTTTTGAGTGAGCCCAGCATAGGATTTCTCTCCTCATCAAAATAAAAGTTTAGAGACCAAGGTTGAAGTTTTTGGTTGAGTAAAACTCCAAGAAAGTCAAACCCTAGTTTGACACCGGGCCTAAAAAACCCTAAAATACTAAAATAGGTAGTTTCGATACATTCACTATATCTCAGGATTGAAGAAGTCTCAGGGCCAAAATATTCATAGGCAAAAGATAAAATCCTAATGTAACCTGTGTAAACATTTCAGCCTCATATTCTCTATATTATGGGAGATACTATTCCTCTAAATAAGGGTTCCATCCTCTTCCATAATTCATCCCTAAAAAGGACACCTAGGGAGAATTTCTATATCTTGGGATACGAAGCTCCAAATGAAATTTCAAAATATTTTCTAGATAGGGCATGGACTTTAATTCTGGTGGTAAAAGTTGCAAACATTGAGGATGAAATAGAGACACATGGAAGTCTGTAAATGTTCGCTATGTTGAACAGTCCTGAAATACATCACCTTGGGAAACCTCTCATAAGTCCCAATTGGTGAAACCAATTCTACTAACAACTGTCATGTTGGAAAGAGTACAAATGAGGATACCTTAGTGTGAAATTTCAAACATAGGGAAGAATTACTTTCAGAGATACTGCAGAAATAATATCAGGAATTTCTGCAGCATAATTTGGAAAACTAGGGCTTCCTATTCCAAGATCTTCCCTACACTGTTTTTAGAGAATGAGTACATTGGATATCTCTCCTTCAAGAGGTGCATATTTCTATCCAGTCATATCAGAAATATTCTAAGTTTTTAAAACTAGGGTTTCTTTGACAAACCCAAGATAACCCAACTCCGGATCCAGGATGGACACCTCAAATCGGTAAGATCTAATCTTTTGCTATTTGCATTTGAGGTTGTCATTTCAAAATGACCTATCACACCAGATTGATGACAAGATTGGTGAAGCTAAAAACTTCTGAGCATGGAAGTATAAGTTTTCACTGGTTCTTGAAGAAAATGAATTTGTCACCAACATAAGTAGAGAGGTTCCAGTTCTAGAGGGAGATAAGGCTAAATACTTACACAAGAAGAACTTGGTCAAGGATAAGAATATCATTGCTGATTCAATCAAGGATCACATTATACCACACGTGTCTTCCCTAAAGACACCTAAAGAGATTTTTTATTCTGTGACCAAGCTATTTAAAGGGAAGAACATAACTCGGAAGATGAATTTGAGAAACCAGTTGAAGAATGTGAAGATCCAGAATGCAGATACCATACAGTCATACTTTACAAGGGTCTCTCAAATCAAAGAACAACTTAAAGAAGTGGATGAAGAAGTAGAGAATGTAGACATTTTGATAACCACCTTGAATGGCCTCCTAGGACCATGGGATTCATTCATTCAAGGAATGTGTTCCAGAAGGAAGTGATTACTTTAAGAAGACTCTGAGAAGAGCACACACAAGATGAAGCTCGACCCATAATAAGAGAAGAAAATATGGGAGCAACTAAATATCAAGTGATCACGATTCAAGGAAGATCCCTCAAGCGACGAGGAATATGAAGAACTCAATTCTTGAAGACTCTCTTATCCATATTAGCATTTGGATAAGAAATGATGATGTCATGATGAAGTGGAAGGATCAAGGAGTATACCCACGAAACAAATAAAGATAAGTATTCAATTGTCATTTCATGATATTATTTTGTTATGTATTTATTTATTTTCAGTTGATGTGTTATTCATGATATAATGTTTGCATTAATAACATTATACTACTAATATGCATGTGATGGGTAAGTAGCCCATGGTGCTATACGAATCTCCATTGCTACTTATCTAGAATGAAACCTCTTTGTTGACATATTTGATTAGTGCACAATCTCAATGTTGTCTTGGTAAAGATGGAAGGAATCTAGAAAGTTTCCATAAGATATGGATGAATATTGTATTGGATAAAATAGTTACATGATTATATCTTGATGCAAAGAACTTTTCGTTATGAATATACCTTATGAAATGTTTCTAACCATACAACCAATGCATTTGTCTTGTAGGAAATATCATGTGCAATCGCCTACAAAAGAAGGATAAGACTTTTTCTAAAGAACAAATGACGACAGTTCAAGAAATAATCCAAAATGAAGAATAGTGTAATGAGCCTTCAAGAGGCCTTAGACATAGTGCAATTATGTGACACTGTTGAGTGACATCATTGTTGTAGATCCTTCTAGTTATGAATAAGTAGCCAAGAAGAAAGGGAAGGAGAGTACCCATTCAAGAAGAATGATGTCTAAGATGCGGTATCGAGACCTGAAGAGAATTATGTGGGATACAAGGCAAGATTCTTAGCATGAGGCTTCTCACAGAAAGATGGAATAGACTACAAAGAGACATTTGTAGCCACCAAAAGTTAAGACACATGACAGGAATATTCATGTGTACAAATTAAAGAAGGCCTTGTATAAGATTAGAAGACACCCATGGGATAATACATATATGAGGAGCTTCAATATCACCTAGAGTAATGAGTATCTTAACCTTTGCTACAAGGTTAAAGATGAAAGTATATAGAGGATGACAAGCTCACACATGGGTGCGAGAAGAACTTTTGAAAAGGTTCAAGATAGAGGATATTGGTATCTAGTGATCCTAGATGGATACATAGAATATTAGTAGTAGAGGAAGCTACTTGTCACTCCAGTATAGAATACATAGAGTATGAAAGGCAGAGGGTGAATGATGCACCACTTCAGAGGTAGTGACTAAAGAAGATCTTGAGGTTCGACATGGTATGACATGATGGACAACTTACTGATGGCTCTAGGATTTACTGAGAGTAAAGAGGATTCCAACCTTTACTTCAAGGTCGAAGGCAAAAGACTAGTGATGCTCTTGTTATATGTCGATGACTTGTTCTTGATAGAAAAGAGGAACTCATTAAAGTTGCAAGAAGGAGACTTGTTTTCGCGTTCGAGATGAAGGACTTGGATATGATGCACTACTTTCTAGGCATGGAGGTGTGGAAAAATACGGATGGAATCTCCCTGGGACAAGGGAAGTATGCAGTGAAGATCCTAAAGAGGTTTAGGATGATGGATTGCAAGGCCATGACCACACCTATGACATTGAATATGAGTCTATTGATTGATTCTTCATCAGAGATGGTTGATGCCACAATGTATCGTCAGATGCTTGGGTCATTGATGTACCTGACATATATGAGACCAAATATTTGCTTTGCGATGAACACATTGAGCTAGTTGCTGAAATATTCGAGACATGTTCACATGATTGCTACAAAGCATACTCTGAGGTACCTAAAGGGTACAGTTGAGTATGGGCTCAAGTATGATACGAATCAGAAAATTAACCTAGAGGGTTTTGTGAATTCAGATTGGGTAGGCAGTTCCATTGACAGGAAGAGAACTTCAGGGTGTTTCTTCAGTATGATATCAGTTGTGATATCTTTGTTTAGCAGGAATCAGTCATGCTTGGTACTGAGTACAACTGTGGAAAAATATTTTTCCACTTGCTCAACTAATCAAGAGAAAGGAGAAGTGAAGCTTCAGTATGTGATCTAGATCGAGATCTCTTGAAAAAGGGAGCTCTAGCATAGGGAGTTGTCTGAGCATAAAATCCTGGAGAAGCTCATAGGTTTCTTAGACATAAATGGTCCTGTAGGTTGTCCTCGGATGTAATCGGTCCTGGTGAAGCTCACAATTCATCCTTGGACATAATCAACCTTGATGTTATTCTATGCTAGAAATGGCTAGAGTGGAGTTCAAGTACTTGAGGGAGAAGCTTGGTGTTATCCAGATCAAGGTTCCCTCCAAGGGGAAGTGATGAGTATGTGAGCCCTTCTTAAATGGTGGAAGGTTAGGTCTCCCATGGTCGGATATAAGTGCTTAGCGCTTTTTACATGGTGCTATGAATGGTTCCTCACATGGTCAGATGTAAGTGTAGAAACCTTCTGAGATGGATGTTGGATGTGTTCCCCACATGGTCAGATGTAAGTGCAGAGCCCTTCTGACATCGATGCGGCTTGTGTTCCCCACATGATCATATGTAAGTGCAGAGCCCTTTTGACATGGATGCGGGATGTGTTACCCACATGGTTAGATATAAGTGATGATCCTTTCTAGCATGGATGCGGGATGTGTCCCCCACATGGTGAGATATAAGTGTTGAGACTTTATGACATGGTTCTTGGGTGTGTTCCTCCCCTGGTTAGATATAAATGTTGAGCCTTTATAACATGGTTCTTGGATGTCCTCCTCCCATGGTAAGATATAAGTGTTGAGCCTTTCTAACATGGTTCTTGGATGTGTTCCTCTGATGGTCAGATATAAGTGATGATCCTTTCTGACATGGTAGTGGATGTGTTCCTCCCATGGTCAGATGTGAGTGCTAGGCATGCCTTTCTGACATGGTGGTGGACGTGTTCCTCCCATGGTCAAATGTAAGTGTTGGGAGAGCCTTTGTAACATGTTTCTTGGATGTTTTCCTTCCATGGTTTGATATAAGTGTTGAAGAAGATGAAGGCTAGGCCTACAACCAACATGAAAAAGTGTTGGCTCTATAGAAATTCGTATGACAAGAAGAATTGAGAGATAGCTCTAGTTGATTGAGATAGAAGAAGCAGTGATGATGATGATGATCCAGTGATGATATAGCTTTTATAATGATCTAGCTTCGATGATGATCCAGCTTTAATGATGATCTAGTGATGATCCATCTTTGATGATGATCCAGACTTGATCCAATTACGAAGACTTGTGCTGATGTATTGTGTCAAGAGAATAACTTTCAAGTTTAGAGGGAGTGGTGATGTATTTGTAACTTCAGAACGTATTCACTTGTATATCTTATATTGTACCCCAATGTTCCTATCTTGAGAATCAGTTATATTTCATTGTACCTTGATGTTCCTATCAGGAGAGTCATTAATATAGTAAAGTCATCCAAAGTCATTGAGGTTAACCCTTTGTTGTAAGTCGAGGAAATAGTCCCCACAATTGAGTTAAGGTTAACCCTTCTTATTGATCAGAGGGAAAAGTCCCCACAGTTTAGGGGCACTAGGGTTATTAGACTCTTCTAGAGATGTCGACCCTCGTAAGTAATTTTCAAGTCGAAAATTAGTATAAATAGAGAGTGAGTCTCTCTTACACACACACTCACCCAGCTATAGCGCATAGGTGAGAGAAGAGGAGCTTACATAAGTGAGAGAGAGAACAATTGTTGGAGATCATATTTTTGTCTTTGGTTTTTACTACTACCATTGGTGCTCATTCTATCTCTAAGGAATTTGTGGGGTTTTCTCCTTTATGGTTTCCCTGAGGAAATTTTTTGTGTCTCTTGTCTCTTGTGATTACTGTTGTGCATGTTATTTTCTCAGATAAGATCCTAAGATCATATTGCTTAATCGGATAAAAATATAACAAGGATGAAAGGTATGAGAAATTTTTGGGTTTCACAGCATTTGTTGTTTGTTTGTAGCTTACTCATGATTGATACTTCTCATTACCGTTATCATTTCTTGGTTGTAGGTTTCAGGGATGGAGAGGAGAGGCATGGTTCATAGCTTGAATGCAAGTCATGGGAAATTCCATATCCTTTACGGTAAGCCTATTAAACAAGTCTTAACTTGTCACCTCTGGGCTTAATGGTTAATACTGAGTTTAACTCATCGTTGGTTGGGTTGGTTGAGCCCAATTCCAAAATATGTGTTTCAATTTGGGGTTGATTGTGTCTGGAAGAAATCTATGTTTTTTGGGCAGCGATAGACTTGGGGTTTGTTGTGGGGTTTTGATGGCCTTCGGTCCTGAGCTTATAATGTAATGGAATGGATTTAAAATGGTGATTTTATAAGTAGAGGGAACCTTAATACCTTTGACAAGATCTGTGTGTATTTTATACTTCATATTTTTATTTATCTTATGTGAACAAGCAGCACCATTGCTTGCAATGGTGCAATGGTCAAAGGAAATGACTATGTAAACTTGCTTATGGATTTATAAGACTATTTAAAAATGTATTTATGTTTCGTTTATTTCAATGATTATTATTCTTGTGTTTTATGTGGAATTTGCCTTTGTTGGCTGGACTCATTAAGTAGATGGCTAAAGAGTCAGCATTGATCGATTTTGGGGCCATGTTGTAATGGTGTTGGCACTCACCATCGTAGATATGATAGAATAGATGGGTCCATACTTACTATTTTAATGTTTATGTAGCATGAATGGAAAATTAATGCCAACTATGGGTATAAACCCCGCACTAGAAAATATTGTAGTTGGTTATTTTATTGACAGGTTGTTAAGAATTGTTAATTAGTTTAGTTTATTTTTGGTTACTTATGGGGCCGTGGCCATGGATTACAGTGTATGGGAATGGTAATGGGTCTTACGACCTTTGTGTAAAGAGTCTATTATTATTTACAAACTGCATACAAACTATGTATAGCGTGGCTCTGTATAATGTAGAAATCCTCTACACGATTCGATCATGAGTCGTTTTTTATGATGAAGTTTTATAAACTGATTACTGCATAATAAATGCTCTTGGGGTTTTTAATATAATGGGCCATTTTTGTTTTATGGTATGCGAATTGGCATTTGAATGTCCACAGGATTTGATCCTAGGATCTCTTGTTTAAGTATATATCTTGTCAATTAACATTGTAGTGATACTGTGGTTATTATTACATGGTTACCGTAGGTAATATTATGACATGCGATTTTAGTTTATGTGGATTTTAATATTATAGGTTTGGAATTGTTATTTAAGCCACGACTTGGTAATGTTAATAAAGTTATTATTTTTTATGCTTCGTAAAAGTAAGTAGTATAGATAGTATAAACCATGTTGATGTATTTTTAACTTCGTAATGTATTCATCTATGTATCTTATGTCTTGTAACCCGATATTTATTCCATGATGTATCTATTATGTAATTGAGTCATGTTGTCATGCCTCGATTTTCCAATCAGGAGGATCTATAATGTAAACAAGTCATGTCAAGTCATTGAGGGTAACCCTCCTATTGTCTAAGGGTTAAAGTCCCTGTAATTCTGGGGCACTAGGGTTATTAGACTCTCCTAGAGAGGTCGGCCCTAGTAGGGTTTTAGTCATGCTGGGATTAGTATAAATAGAGAGCTGGACTCTCTATTTAGCACACATCACATACACACTCAAGTGTAGTGCATAGTTGAGGAAGGAGAAGACACTGGGGCTATATAAGAAGAAGGTTACTGCTGTCGAGAGATCACTTACTATTTTGGGCTTTTCTGTTTTGGTGCTAATTCTATCTCTGAGGAAGTTGTGGGGTTTTCTCCATTTATTCTTTCCCCGAGGAAAAAAATTGTGTTCATTGTCTCTTATGTTTGATTTATGTGCTTGTTATTCTCTTAGATAAAGATCCTAATAATTCTAGCTTAATGTTGAAAAACTAACATGGTATCAGAGCTAACCTGAGAAGAAGACACTCTGCAGCTGCAGGAAATAGGGTTTCCTAGTTTGTGGATATTCCTCCATATATTTTAAGCAAAAGTAAGGTGGAATAACTCTCGTCCTTAGGGCGCATCTTCCTGTCGAAACAAAATCCAATTTTGAGGTTTTTCAGTTTTGGATCCAACACTACTGTCGAAAATTAGGGGTTTTCACAGAAGAGGAATTTTTTAGTGAGCCCAGGCCTGGATTGATCTCCTCGCCAAAATCGAAGATAGGGATAAATTTCAAGGCATTTGAGTGGATAGAACTCTAGAAAAGAAAAACCTTAATTTTCTCTTGATCCAACACTACAGGATTTTAGCTCCAAATCCAAATCTGACATCTTGACCTGGTAAGATCTAAATCTTTTGTATTTCCATTTGAGGTTCTCAGTTAAAATGTATCATCATACCAAGCTTGATGATAATATTGAGGGAGATGATAACTTCCAAGCCTAGAAGTATAGGATCTCCCTGGTCCTGGAAGAAAATGAGTTGGACTCCTACATACATGAGGAGGTTCTAGTTCTAGAGGGAGATGAGGATAAGGCCTTACATAAGAAGAAGTTGGTTATGGAAAAGAGGATCATTGTTGATTCTATCAAGGATCACCTTATTCCACAGATGCCCTCTCTCAAGACACCTAAAGCTATGTTTGATGCCCTAACCAAATTGTTTGAATGGAAGAACATAAACTGGAAGATGACTCTCAGGAATCAACTGAAGAATGTGAAGATCCAGAATGTAGAGACCATCCAGTCTTACTTCACAAGGGTTTCTCAAATCAAGGAACAATTGGAAGCAGTAGATGAAGAAGTGGAGAATGTATAAATTGTGATGACCACCTTGAATGGTATCCCTAGGACAGGGGACTCTTTCATTCAAGGGATCTGTTCTAGAAAGAAGTTATTTATTTTCAGCAGACTGTGGGAAGAATGTTCTCAAGAAGAATCTCAGATAGCAATTCAAGAAGAGAAGATGAGAAGTGAAGATCAAGCTCTCACAATACAATCCAAGAAATCCATATCTAGCCATCACAGAAGTAAGTACTCTCATTATAGGAATAACTCTAGAAAGCCTAGAGATAGGTCTAAGTACATTTGCTATACATGTGATGAAAAAGGACACTTTGCTATAGATTGTCCTAAGAACAAAATTAGCTCTCACAAGAAGAAGGGAAACAAAAGAAGACATCATGCTCATGTTGCAGAGGATGATGAACCTTCATTAAAGAGAACCAGATATGAAAGTGAATATTCTTCAAGTGAGGATGAATGTGTTTTGATCTCCGCTCTCACGGGAAACATTACTCATGGAAGTGATGATTGGCTTATAGACAATGGGGCTTCCAAACATATGACTGGCTTCAAGGAATCCTTTATGAAACTTTCAGAACATGAATCACCTCACAAGGTGAAGCTAGGAGATGAATGCCAATATCCAATAAAAGGTAGTGGGGAATCTTCTTATAAGCTAGACTCTAGAAAGTCTATAAAAATGAAGGAAGTGTTGTTTGTGCCAGGACTCAAGAAGAACCTTCTCTCCATATCAGTATTGGATGCAAAAGGAATGAGGGTTGCATTCATAGATGATCAAGTCATCATGTGGCCAAAAGGAAATACTATTGATGATGCAATAGTGATTGGTGAACAAGAAGGAGATTTGTACAAATTGAAAGGCCATCCAGAACAAGCCTTGGTCCATGACACAGTAGAGCCAAGTGCACTTTGGCATAGAAGGCTTGCACATGTGCATTACAGAGCACTACCTCTTGCAAGAAAAGCTATTCAAGGTCTTCCATAAATACAGGAAAAACATGATGGGGTCTTCAAAGGATGTGTGAAAGGAAAGAACACAAAGACGACATTTCCAAGTAGCGAAAGCAAAGCAAAAGGAATCTTGAAAATAATCCACTCCGATGTATGTGGTCCTATGTCATCAAGCTCACTAAGCAGGTATGCATATTATGTTTCTTTTATTGATGAATTTTCTAGGAAGACATAGGTTTACTTCATGAAGAACAAATATGAAGTATTCAGCAAGTTCAAGGAATTCAAATCCTTGATCGAGAATCACACTGAAAAGAAGATCAAGACCTTTCAATCAGATAATGGCGGAGAATTCACTTCGAATGAATTCAAAGATCTATGTAAAGAATTAGGGATTAAGAGAAAGTTGTGCACTCCTTATAATCCACAACAGAATGGGATTGCCGAATGGAAGAACAAAACTATCATGGAAGCTGCAAGAGCTATGCTTCATGATCAAGATATTCCTATGCATATTTGGGTGGAAGCTTCCAGAACAGCGGTGTATGTATAGAACCATACTCCACATAGAGTACTCAAGAACAAGACTCCTGAAGAAGTCTTCTCTGGCAAGATACCAGAAGTCAGCCATCTTAGAATATTTGGTTGTCCTATGTACATACACATTCCAAAAGAGAAGAGAACAAAATTAGATCCTTCAGGAAAGAAGGGTATATTTGTGGGATACTCTAAAATCTCGAAGGCTTACAGAATATATTTCCTAGGATAAAAGAAGATTGACATCAGCAGGGATGTGACATTTGATGAAGACACAACTTACAACAAATCCAGAAAGAGACCTGCTGAATAACCTGAAGAAGCAAAAGCACCTAGAATTCATGATACAACCATGAATGAAGAAACTCAAGAAGAAGATCGAGAATTTGAAGAACCACAAAGACCTCTAGATACACCTCTGGAGAAGAATCCTCATAAGAGGAAACATTCTTGTGTATGTGAAATTATCCAAGGTGTGGAAAGATATGGGGCTCCAAAAGAGAATCATAGAGAAAGAAAGAGGACCAGATCCTACTCCGAGTATGTAGCTTTACTATGTGATTTCATTGATAAAGAACCTTCCAGTTATGAAGATGTGGCAGAACGAAAAGAATGGAAGGATGCTATGATCGAAGAGTACCAATTGATCATGAAGAATGATGTTTGGGATGTTGTCCCAAGACCAGAAGGGAATTCAGTTGTAACTTTGAAATGGATCTACAAGATCAAGCATGCTGCAGATGATAGCATTGAAAAGTATAAGGCAAGATTTGTCGCTTGGGGTTTCTCTCAGAAAGAAGGAATAGATTATGAAGAAACATTTTCCCCTGTAGTTAGATAGACTTCCATCAGATCAGTACTAGCTCTAGCTACAGTGATGAAATGGAAGACACACCAGATGGATGTCAAGACTTCTTTCTTGAATGGTGTACTAGAAGAGGAAGCGTATGTAGAACAACCACTTGGTTTTGAGACACATGACAGAGAGTCTCATGTATCCAAATTGAATAAATCCCTATATGGTTTGAAATAGGCACCCAAGACTTGGTATGGTAGAATTGACAGCTTTCGATCCAGTTTGGGCTTTACCAAAAGTAAAGCAGATTCCAACCTTTACTACAAGGTTGAAGATGGAAACCCAATGATGCTCCTACTGAATGTAGATGATCTATTTGTGACAGGTATGGATGGGTTGATTTCTGATACGAAGAGAAATCTTGCTGTTAATTTCGAGATGAAGGACTTAGGTATGATGCATTATTTCCTAGGCATGGAGGTGTGGCAGAGAGCAGATGGAATCTTTCTTGGACAAGGGAAGTATGTAGTAGAGATCCTAAAGAGGTTTGGGATGATGGACTACAAAGCCATGGCCACACCTATGGCATTGAACCTGAAGCTATTGAGTGATGCTTCATCAGAATCGGTTGATGTTACGATGTATCGTCAGATGATTGGGTCCTTGATGTACCTGATGAACACGAGACCAGACATTTTCTTTGCTATGAACACCTTGAGCCAGTTCTTGACAGATTCGAGAAATGTTCACTTGACTGCGGCAAAGCACATTCTGAGGTACCTTAGGGGTACAGTTGATTATGGGATCAAGTATGAGTCAAATCAGAAGATTAACCTGGAGGGTTATGTTGATTCAGATTGGGAAGTAGTGCCATCGATAGGAAGACCACTTCAAGATGTTGCTTTAGTATGGGATCAAGAGTGATCTCTTGGTTTAGCAGGAAGCAATCCTATGTGGCACTGAGTACAGCTGAAGTAGAGTACGTCACAGCTTGTTCAGCTAGTTGTAAGGTAGTATGGCTAAGGAAGCTACTATCTAATATATTTGATCTCCAGTTGGATTCTACTTGTATACATTGTGACAACTAGAGTTGCATGAAGTTGTCAGAGAATCCAGTGTTCCATGACAAGTTGAAGCATATCAAGATCAAGTATCACTATATCAAGGATATGGTGCAGAGGGGAGTAGTGAAGCTCCAGTATGTTGCGACGGAGGAATAGATGGCTGATGTATTGACAAAGCCATGAGCTAGGATGAATTTTGAGTACTTCAGGGAGAATATTGGTGTCTTCCAGATTGAGGTTTCCTCCAAGGGAAAGTGATGAGACCCATAGCCATTCTGACATGGTGAGAGGATTGGTTCCTTCCATGGTCAGATGTAAGGGATGATCCATTCTGTCATGATCAGAGGATTTAGGTTCCTTCCATGTCAGGTATGAGTGCTGCCCATTCTGTCTAGTAGGACAAATGTAAGGGCAACTACCATTCTAGGAATGGAGGAACCTGGTCAGTTACAAGGAAAACTTAGTCCAAGACTAAGAAGCCATTCTGATGTGATAGAGGGATGTGTTCCCACTTGATCAGATGTAAGGGATAAACCATTCTATCATGGTTAAAGGATTAGGTTCCTCCCATGTCAGATGTGAGTGTTGGCCATTCTGACGAGTAGGTCAGATGTAAGGGAAACTGGCATTCTGGGAATGGAGGTGCCTGGTTAGTTACCAGGTAGCTTAGTTTCAAACTAGGGGCCATTCTAATGCGATGGTAGGATTAGTTCCTCCATGATCAGATGTGAGTGCATGCCCTTTTCGATGCGGTGCTTCGTGCATGGTCAGATTGTAAGTGCAGAGTCCTTTTCGATGCAGTGCTTCGTGCATGGTCGGATTGTAAGTGCTGAGCCCTTTCAATGCTATTCTTTCAAGCATGGTCGACTGTAAGTGCTGTGCCTTTCTGACATGATGAGTTTGGATGTAAGTGCAGAGCCTTTCTGATGTGGTGTGCTTGAACATGGTCGGATATAAGTGCTGAGCCATTCTGGCGCGATGTGTTTGCACATGGTCAGATGTGAGTGTTGGACCTTTCTGATGAGATGAGGTTAGATGTGAGTGATGGGAATTCCTTTCTGACAAGATGAGGCCATATGTAAGAGATGGGTGGGCCATTCTTACTTAAGTGTTAGTTATAAGCATTGATGAAAAACTACATGAAGGGTAGGCCTACATGATTGACTCTGTAGAACTTCCTATGATGAGAAGAATCGAGATAGCACCATTATGAGATAGCATATGATGATGATCCAGATTAAATGATCCAAATGTGTTGATCCAGACTTGATGACGATCCAGTTGTGATGATGATCCAGACTTGATGATGATCTAGATCAAGTGATGATCTAGATGTGATGATGATCCATACTTGATGACAATCCAGATCGAGTGATGATCCAGATGTGATGATGATCCAACAGTGATGAGCCAGTAGTCATGATGATGCAGATCCAGTGATGAAGAAGAATTGAAGATGAAGAAGACTTGAAGACTTGAAGACTAAGAAGACTTGAAGATGAAGATGATAAGATGATCTAGTTGATGCAGAGAAGAAGACCAGTACTGAAAATTGTGTCGAAATAATACCTTCCTAGTTAAGAGGAAGTGTTGATGTATTTGTAACTTCGGAATGTATTCATCTATGTATCTTATGTCTTGTAACCCGATGTTTATTCCGGGATGTATCTATTATGTAATTGATTCATGTTGTCATGCCCCAATGTTCTGATCTAGAGGATCTATAATGTAAACAAATCATGTCAAGTCATTAAGGGTAACCCTCCTATTGTCTAAGGGTTAAATTCCCTGCAGTTTTGGGGCACTAGGGTTATTAGACTCTCCTAGAGAGGTCGTCCCTAGTAGGGTTTTAGTCATGCTGGGATTAGTATAAATAGAGATCTAGACTCTCTATTTAGCACACATCACATACACACTCAAGTGTAGCGCATAGTTGAGGAAGGAGAAGACACTGGGGCTAGATAAGAAGAAGGTTACTGCTGTTGGGAGATCACTTACTTTTTTGGGCTTTTCTATTTTGGTGTTGATTCTATCTCTGAGGAAGTTGTGGGGTTTTCTCCATTTATGGTTTCCTCGAGGAAAAACACTATGTTCATTGTCTCTTTTGTTTGATTGTTGTGCTTGTTATTCTCTCAGTTAAAGATCCTAATAATGCTAGCTTAATGTTGAAAAACTAACAAACCATGGACCATTTGTAGGGTCTCAATTACTTGGTTTATGTGGATTTTAATATTATAGGTTTGGAATTGTTATTTAAGCCACAACTTAGTAATGTTAATAAAGTTATTATTGTGTATGGTTCATAAAAGTAACTAGTATAGATAGTATAAATCATGGACCATTTTTAGGGTCTCGATTACTTGGTCTATTAATTGGTTTATGATAATTTTTATTTATACACACCTGTAAAGGTCTTCGTTGGTTCTTATCATAGTTCTAGTAGTTGATGTTTATAATTTATTCTTTGATGGAAATACAATGTTGATATATTAGAATTATATTTCTACTTCATACCAGATACTATATATATATAAATAGTATACTGGTTAGTTTCTTATTATTATATTTAGTTAATGGTAATTAAATCTAGGCGTTAAATTAAGCTTAGATCTGAACTAGTATTTTATTTAAACAGGGCTATGTTGACAATATGGACTCGGTCATTATAGTAAAAAGGGAAATGAAAATCTAGGTATTATAATCTGATATAATTCTTAGTTTGTAAGAAAACAATATTAAAACAGTAAAAGACAATGCAGAAGAAGAACCTAAAAATTCCAAACCCTTGATAATCTTGAAACATGAATTAAATTACAGCCTAGGGTTATAGTTTAAAATGTAAACCCTTGAAAGAATTTTGACAGGAAAACAAAAACATCTAGGGTTAGAATATATAATATAAACCCTTGCATAGTCTAGTGAGCACTTAATCTAGAAAATGAAATAGGCAGTCCAGAACCTCATACCTGAAAATTAAAGCTCCTTTAATGGATGAAACCTGCACACTCAATTAGCCAGCATTAAAATTTTATAGGAAGATATGACCCCTGTATTAGATGATTGAATCACTTGGTAACTACCACGTTCCACCCAACCATGACCCAAAACCATTCCTGGTTTCAATCTAGATACCCCCGAGCTGGTTCCAACATGCAAGTATCTTAGAGATCCTAGGGTGAGGTTTCCCTAACTGGTATATCAGGCCTGGATCAATTCTCCTTCTTCTTCTTAGAGAAATGTTCTCCAAGAACTCTCTCTCTCAAGAATTATCAAGCAGAATAATGACTCCAAAAACATAGATCATCTCCCTAAGACTCTCTTAGGATTAATACTTTATAGACAGAGTTTTCAGTCAAAGGGACAATTAAATCAAGAATCCTTGATTTCTTGATTTAACCATTTTTATTTAATTTGGGCATTTTTAATACTTTAACTTAGGAACTTTTAACTAGTTCATATTTAGAATTTTGTAGGTATTATACCTTTTAATTTTTCTCTTAGTAATAATAATAATAAATGGAGCTTCTCCTCCTTTCTTTCATTCTTAATACTATTACTATGTTTATTTTTTATACATAACATGTATAAAATATATAATAATATAACATTTGTTAACATGTGTATTTGGGTATCATATACTATGATCCCTAGACTTATGACACTTTCTTCATTAAGGTTATTAGGTAGATGGTTAGGTCTACTAGGCTAGGCAACTCTAAACATCCTTGCATGTTGGACTCCCTCATATAACATGGTAGTTCTTCAGTATTTGATGAGAATATAGAAATTTGAAATTTCATTTATTCACTTATAAATAAGTCAGATGAGATCAATATTTTTCTCAAGTCATTTTCACTCAGGAATCATTAATTATTTTTAGTAACTCTTAGTACTTACTAGAGCCCATACTCAATGCTAAAAACAGGGAGTTACAAACTTAGTGCAATTCCGTAGCTCTTCACTCAACACTAATGATAGTATGTACTTATACAATACACCTAGGGATACAATGGCCAATGATATAATGTTCTAGAGATTATTCTCAACATCAACATGGAAGGCTCCACACCTTTAACCCAACACTTCCAATTTATCTTTTCATGTGTTCCAGAGCTTCACACTCAACACCGTATGTCTCAAAACTCATGTGCTCTAGATCTTCTCACTCAACACAAATATAAGTACTCATGTACTCTAGAGCTTCACACTAAACAAAAAATATTAATTACCCATGTGTTCCGGAGCTCCTCGCTCAACACAAAAAATCTCATCAATCATGTGCTTCAGGGTCCACACCTAACACAACAAACATATATATATCATCAACAATTGTCTTACACCCTATATATAAAACAAATCATCATGTTCATATGCAGTGGGGTCTTTGACCCAATATATCAAAGTAAAACATTAAGATAACATCATAATCAATAGGATCATGCCTATAAGTGTTAGGTCCAAAATTTGGGATATTACACTTAGGCATTAATCTAATCAAATTATATGGTATAAATACATAGGAGGGGATAAAAATTCATCACACTCCCAATCCATCATAACCATGTCAACCATAAAATATTCATTCCTTACAAACCCCAACTCTAAGTAAACAATAGAAGTAGGAATAAGTTAGGACACAACTTTAGTCCCTTTTGTCTTTGATAAGCATAGGATAGTGTGGTATGGATAGAATGTCGTAGGGTGTCGATTTTATTGGTCGTAACTAGATTTATCCATCTAAATGAACTTGCACAAAGAAAGGAGAAGTTTGCATTAGTTGAACATGAAGTAATTAAACCCTGTAGCAGTAGGTAGGACTAGTTACCTCTCTAAGTGGTCCCATAAAGGAAACAAATCATGCCACTCTAACCCTTAAAAGTTAAAGATAAGTCGGGACTTTTCATAAACAATGAACAAAACTTATAACCAGGAAGTAAGATATAGGTTATTGGTGATGTAATCGGAGAAACCACAGTACCAAAATGACCAAGTCGACGTTTCGGATCCATATCAGGATCCATCCTCAGGACAATGTCGAAAGTGAAGAGAGTGAGAATCATTGATAAATACTAAGACCAGGTGGAAAAGTTTGAGGTCGGCTGCGGAGGCTAGGGTTTACTAGGTTGAAAATTCTTTTTTTAATTTAATTTAAAAACCAGAATGTGCGGAAAATCTAAAAAATAAAATGTTTATATTGTTAAAAGTTCAATGGCTAAATTAGGACACTAATAAAAGTTTTATTAAAAACTATAGGACAAACTACATGTCAAAATATATATTTATTATTATTAATAAAAAATTTATTAACCAATTTTAATATGCCTATTAATGTGCCTAACCTAAGGGAAATTTTAATTTACTCCTATTTAATTATAATTATAGCTCTTAATTTAATGAAAGGTGAAACCCATCATTTAGGTTGATTTAAGAATCCTAAGGGTCTAAAAGATCCAATAGTAGATTTTACCTTAAATTTCTTAAAGTTCTAAAAGGTTAATGTTGATTATTTAAAATCAAAAAGTTTCCATGATGGTATTTATTATTATTAATGAATCTTTATTATTAACCAATTTTTATTTTAGATGATTATTGATGTGCCTAAACCTAGGGAAAAATTATAATATTATTCTATTTTATTATAATTTTTCAATTTTAACTTGTAATAAAGTTTTAATGAAAGGATATTTATTATTATTACTAAATTTTTATTATTAACCAATTTTAATCTGATTATTAATGTGCCTAAACTAAGGGAAATTTTTTTAAATTTCCTCGTATTTTAATTTTAATTTTAATTATAGTTCTTAATTTTAATGAAAGCAATCATTTAGGTTAATTTAAGAATCTTAAGGGTCTAAATTTACCATAAAATTCTGAAGGTTTTAAAATGAATTTTAGAGGTTAATGTTGATTTTCATTTATTTTAAATTCCTAAAGTTTTAAATGATCGTATTTAATACTATTAATAGATCTTTAACAAATTTTATTTTAATGATTATTGATGTGCCTAAACCTAGGGAAAATTTTAATATTATTCTATTTGAATATAATTTTAGTTATAAATTCTGATTTTAACTTGTAATAAAGTTTTAATGAAAGGAGAAGGCAATCACAAATTAAGGAACCCTAAGGGTCTTAAAGGTCAAAAATGATTTTTTAATTATACTTTAAATTCTTAAAGTTTTTAAAATGAAGCATAAAGAGTTGATTTTCATTTGTTTTAAGCCTCCTAGAGTTTAATTAATTTTAAACTTTTTGGGTTATTCTTTAAAAATTAAGGTCTAAATTAAGGACACGGGAGGAGGACTAAGGAATAAAGGGAGAGGCTTGAAAGAGGAAAAAGGTGGGAGAAGGAAAAAGGTTAAGGGAGAGAGTGGCCTTTCCGATTGAGAATCGGGGGAAGCCAACTAGTGCTTACCTCAAGGCCCCCATCCCTATTTAGATTGTGTGGGAGTTTGGTAATCTCTAATGCCTCTCTAAATTTTCTTTTGAAGTAGTGGTCTTCTTTCGCGAGGATAATGGTGTCTTCTAGGCAGATGTGATGCTTGGTTTTGGCTACATGTTCCGCAAGGGCTGAGGAATGGATACGTTCTTTTCTAATGTATGCCGCATGTTCTTTTAACCGCGTGTGGAAAGAACGTCCCGTCTCACCAATGTAGCTGATCTTGCATAAACAAGGGATTTTATAAACCCCTCTGAATTTTGTATGATCAACCGGATCTTTAACAGATCTCATTCTTTTCTTAATGGTATCTAGGGGTTTGAACGAGGTCGTAATGTTGTTCTTAATGATAATTCTAGATATCTTATCAGTCACCCCTTGTATATATGGTAAGTAAGCTCGTGGGTTGGTGGTGGTCCTATTGTCAGAGGTTTTCAAACCCTTAAGGCTCTTGTTGTGGTTTTTGCTAAGGGTCTTTGTGATGATCTTGTGTTTGTAGCCTATGTTTGTGAAGACTTCTTTGAGGTGGTATTTCTCCTTTTTAATATGTTCCGAATACGCGATCCTCGAGGCTCTCACTGCCAGAGTATTGAGAACACCTATATTTTGGGAAGGATGGTGGTGGGAGTCTGCGTGGAGGTAGCTATCTGTGTGGGTCTTTTCACGAAACACCTCATGTCCAAGAGTGCCGTCTTCTTTTCTCATAAGGAGGACATCTAGAAATGGGATGCTCCCGTTTTCCTCAAGTTCCATTGTGAATTTGATGTTGGGGGAGATACTGTTGAGGTGTGTTAGGAATTTCCTGAGTTCATCTCCACCATGTGGCCAAACCACATTTGTATCATCCACGTACCTCTTCCATCTTGATGGTTTAAGACGATAGGAGTCTAGGGCTTCTTTCTCAAATTTTTCCATAAAGAGGTTAGCAACAATGGGTGAGAGGGGGGATCCCATGGCTACACCAGTCGTTTGCTCATAAAATTCACCTTGGAAGCTGAAGAAAGTTGATCTTAGGAAAATTTCTGCCAGCTTGGCTGTGTGAGGGTCGGTGGCATCCTTGATAACCTGGATTGCTTCATCTAGAGGTATCTTTGTGAAGAGTGAGACCACGTCAAAGCTTAAAATCATGTCCTTAGGTTCTAATTTCTCATCTTTGATTAGTTCAACAAAATGGCTTGAGTCCTTTATGAAGGAATAAGTATTGCCGACCAAGGGACCTAATACCTTGGCTAAGTGTTTAGAAAGCTCATAGGTGGGGGATCCTATAGTGTTGACGATAGGACGGAGCGGGACCCCTTCTTTGTGGATTTTGGGTAGGCCATAAATCCCGGGAATGATGTCTCGGGTGGGTATAAGGTGTTTTTTCAAATAATCATCCAAATTGGAGTTTAGAATCGCTTTCTTGACTTCTTTAGTTACTCTAGATATCGGATTGCTGCTTAGTTATAATTGAACAAGTATATGCACATGCATGATAAATAGAAATCAAATATAAGAGTAATCATTTAAACCAACTCAATTAAAACCAGCATAGATCCAAATCCTAGGCTCTATGAAGTGCCGAGAGGGATCGAATCTCTTCTTAGTTATCCATTGATTTGATTCAAACCAAAAGACACATCTTTTTATTTAAGGTTCACATATAATATTTTTATTATTAGTATTTAATATTATTTATGACCGACATATAATATTTTTTATTATTTTTTATTTTATTAGGAATGAAGATTACAACATTTTCCTCCTACAACCACGGGTTGTTTAGGAGGCCTTGCACATGGTATTAAAAGCATTTGCAAGGCCCTCCTAAACCATATACAATAAAACAATGGGTTGTTTTGGAGGCCTTGGACATGGTTTTAAAAGGCCCTCCTAAACGATGTACAATAAAACCATGGGTTTTTTAGAAGGCCTTGCACATGGTTTTAAAACCATGTTGACATAGTTTTAAAACCATGCACATGGTTTATGTGAAAGGCCAACATTTTTTTGAGGATAATTCAATTTTTTATTTTTTATTATTTTGTTAGGTAGGAACATTACAACATCTCCCCCATATTGTGTTTTTTAGTGACCCACATTTTTTATACGGATAATTAAATTTCTACTTTTTTATTGTTTGTTAGGTAGGAAGATTACAACATCTCCGCCATATTAGGCTGTTTTTTTGGGCGACATTTATTTTGGCCAATAATTAAAAAAAATATTTTTTATTAATAAAAATAATGTTATGTAATGTTACGTAACGTTACAAGATCTCCCCCATACTGGGCTATAGAGAACCTCTCGGCACAATAAACATAGTATATAATTACATTCATAACTACATAAGGAAAACACATAGAAATTTTAAGGACAACTTACGACACTTTGAATTAGAAAATAATGAACATATTCCGCACAAGAGCAATTAATGTCCACATTTGGTAGGAATTAACTAGGCTACAATTTTTTTTTCAAATTTTGGGGACATTACAACATAATTCAAATGAAATATGTTGTAAATGTTGTTTTTTAATTGAATTGTCTAGTTATTATTATGTACTATATACTTTTTAGTTATTTGTATATTTGATGTATAGGTTGGGTCACCTCCTCCCAGTCATGATGATGGGGATGTGGAGGAGCAAGATAAGGCTGGCCCACATGAGGTTGTTGGTAGACATCCTGACCACTATCCACGTAGACCCCACGATATATATATTAAATATTTGGAAAATAGGTTTGAGATATTGTTGGTTGATGTAGGTGTATATCTTCTATGACCCCATGATATTCACAAAGAACTTAAGATTGCATATATATGGAGGATTATTCCTCGTGATATGATGTTATTGATGTAGAGTGTTGTTAGTGCACGCTTTCAGTTGGACATCACGTTTGCACATCCTCTTCATTATCCACCTCCTCCCCCTCCACCTTCGACATCTCATTCATCTCCTCCTCCTACACCTTCGATGTGTCATCCACCTCCTTCTCCACCTTTGTCAACATATATTCCTATACTTCTACTCAACCTCCCATCCAATACTACATAATATTCATCTCCTCTAGTTGTGATGGACCGTCCCTTAAGTCCTACTCATTGTCCCCACCATCCATGAGCTCCTATTGCACCCATTTTTTGTTTTATAGATGCTTAAAGAGGGATGTACACTTCATATTGATGTACATATCCTTCCTTCTCTCATACCTCTTTTTCTTTTTGGTATGGGTATTGATTCCTCTTGCTCTACTGGTAGAGTTACTAATATTGACTCTAGCTCTATTGGTGGAAGTGTTGACTCATATAGCTCTAGTAGGAGAGATAGCGATTATGCTTCTACCAATGGAGGCGCAATAGATATGTCATACCAATTATTGCAATGGAGATATATTATTATATTTGACATACTCTATCATGACTTTGATGTTATATATGTTCATATATTTATATATACTGCATTTTTCATGTGTATGTTAATGTTTATTTATTTATGTGGTGAAAATAATGATCATGGAATGTTCCTTATATTTACCTGTATTATTAGTTATGTGTTCTAGATGATGTTTAAATATATTAGTTGCAGTATATGTTACATCAATATGTGACATAATTTTTATGGTGGTATGTTCATGCTTATTTTTCGGTTTTATGCTAATGATGGTATATATGATGGTGTTTATTTTTATGTTTCTTAGATGCTAACAATGATAATAATGGTATGTTCATGTTTATTTTGTGTAAATTTTGATGATGTATTTACATTTTTGTTAAAATTTATCGTTATGTTTATGTTAGTATGATGATGTTTATGTTTATGTTTATGATGTCATGATCATGTTGTTTATGTTTTTTAGGATATGAAAATAATAATATCGTATGATTATGCACTAAAATATCTTTGTACTATTCACTAGCGTAGATTCAAATCCTAGACTCTCTCAAGCACCGAGATGGATTAAATCTCTCGAGATGCAAACCTCTTCTTAGGTATCCATTGATTTGATTCAAACCAAAATACACATTTTTTTATTTAAGGGGCACATATAATTTTATTGTTATTAATATTTAATATTATTTATGGCCTACACATAATATTTTTTATTATTTTTTATTTTGTTAGAAACGAACATTGCATCATTTCCCCCACACATGGTTTTAAAACCATATACAAGGCCCTCCTACAATCATGGGTTGTTTAGGAGGCCTTGCACATGGTTTTAAAACCATTTGCAAGGCCCTCCTAAACCATGTACAATAAAACCATGGGTTGTTTAGGAGGCCTTGCACATGGTTTAAAAACCATGTGCAAAGCCTCCTAAACCATGTACAATAAAACCATAGGTTGTTTAGAATGCCTTGCACATGGTTTTAAAACCATGTGCAAGGCCAACATTCTTTTGCGAATAATTCAATTTTGTGTTTTTTCTTGACCCACATATTTTCTTTACGGATAATTAAATTTTTACTCTTTTATTGTTTTGTTAGGAAGGAATATTACAAGATCTCCGCCATATTAGATTGTTTTTGTGGCCAACATTTATTTTGGCCTATTAGAAAATTTATTTTTAATTAGATATTATTTTTTATTTTGTGTTACAAAATCTCTCCCATAATATTCACTATCACTATTATTTTTTGCGGACTTGTTACAAATGTTACTAATGTTACATCATGTTACAAGATCTCTCCCATAATATTCACTATCACTATTACTTTTTCCGACATGTTATAAACATTACGTCAAGTTACAAGATCTCCCCCATACTAGGCTGTACAACGCCTCTCAAGGCAAAAATCATGTGGGTCTTTCATGTGGGTCCTTTAATCAAATAGTGTTTATTTAGTCGACAAAAACACCAAAAATTACATTGTAAATTATGGATGGATTTGTGGCAACTCTATGATTTATGATTGTTCTATAATTTATCACCTTATCTTGTTTATAAATGAAATTATAGTTTGTCATTGTATTATGTTTACGTAATCTTTAATTATATTTGCTATTCATATTGTTCTTATCTAATTTCTATGTATATTATAATTTTTTTTAATTTTCCTAATAATGTAGTAATATTTTCATAATATTATACTTCTATAATAATATATTTATTTTGTTGCAACTTTATATTGAGCATTACAAAACAATATATAATTATTTTTAATAAGGAAATTAACTCTTCATCGTATAATGTTGTGTATAACTTTATTATATATTAAAATGATAAACACAAAGGAATATTGTTTAATTTATATTGTAATTGGAAAACATCATAAAAAAGTCAAGTATCACCATGTAATATTATTATAATATATGAATATGAACATGCCAAAAACATGTAAATATGAACATCAATAACACCTATAAATCCATCATTGAACATTTAATTTTTTTTTTGTAAATATCTCAATTTACAATGACAAATATCAACCCTCTAATATGAAGAAAGACAAATACTTAAATAAAATATCATTATTTTCTCTAAATTGTAAGCCTAAAAGTTGCATCCTCTAGACTTAATAATTAATTTTAATCATCAGGATCTTCACTATATAATATCACTTTAGTCTACATTCAAGGAACACATTTTATACCCTCTAACAATGAGGCTTATAGTTAGCTAGTGTTCAAAAAATTGCAATTAATTATTGATGTAATAATGTTAATATTTTTAAAGGACTATTGTATGACTTTGCTAATATTATTTTTTCAAAATTTGAGTTAATAACATTAAAATATTTGTGAATTGAATAGTAATTTTAAAACTATGCAAGATTCAAGATATCAAATATTCATGTAATTTAAGTTTGTTAGTGATTATATCCAATTTCTAAAATAGTATAGATTCATATTAGTTATATAAATTATTACATTAACATAGAATTATATAATTATAAATTTACATTAGTTAATAAAATCTAAATGAGTTATTATATATGGATACATATATCAAATATTTTTAATCAAATATACAAACATGGATTTAATTTATAAATAAAAACTAAGTACATATTTACAAACAATGAAATAAGGTAAATAAATATGAATCATATAGCTAATTTGTTAATTTTTTTTAGAAATCCTTGTCTCAAGAGATAGAGTTTAACCTCCTAGAAATATAGAGATGCAAAACTTGAATCCAAATTAATTAATATAACATATTTACTTAAAGTCATAATTTTCTCCTAAAGAATATTCCATACCTACACCTTATCATTTTCTCTCTTTTTGCCATTTAAAAAAAATTGCAAACATTATAACAAAAGTGTCATAAATTAATGCAATTATAATTCTTAACATTATAATCTATAACAAAAACATCATGAAATACAATCATTCTAAATTGCATTATTAAATGCATAAATTAAGTCATTATATAGCACTTTAACTTCTCTTGTAAATTACATTCTTATCAATGACATATAAATTAATTGAACTTAATCTAATCATATAATAAAAAAAGCATTACATTAATCTAACAAAATACTATAAATTAATTCAAGTATAAATCTTAACATTATTCATAACAAAAACATTATAAAATCAGCATTATTGTAATATTAATATAAAAATTAGAGAAAACCTTCAAGTCTTGAAGAATATGTTCCCCTTTAATTTCACATAAATAAATTAGAATTCAATCATCTAACTTGTTTTCATGGTGTATTTAGATGTATACCCATACACATAATACAAGTAATTTCGCAAATGACATATAATCATTCCCTTATCACAAAAGTTGTGATTTCCTCTCTCGAGGATGGGTAGAGGATGAGAATCAAAACCAGTTGCACTTAGAGTTCCTCAACTCTTACAAGTGAAGCAGGTATGTGCTCTTAGCTTTAGGTGATGCTGAGCAATGCAAAGGGGGAGACCCTCGCTATCATGTGAAGACTAACTTACCAAAAGAATGACATACCAAAAAAAAACATACAACAAAGAAGCAATCAAGGTGGTCTCAACAACTAAAACCCTAGATCAACTAAAGAAGCCAAAGGACAAGGTGCTTTGAGGGACTAGGTAAGAAGACTTAATGAGGGGAAAAAATACTCATCTAAATAAATAAGCAAATAGGTAAGAAAAAATATTTAGGAGGAGAGCTGTGGTTCTTGGTAAGATTGCTAAATCATGGCTAGGAGGATTTAGCTAATTAGGAAATGAAGTCACAAGATAGTAAAATTATAAAACCTTAGCAATCACAATGCAAGTTTGATTAAAGATAGATTGAAAATAGTTGATTTCAAATACAAAACAAAAATACCCAAATTTGAAATTTAAGCTATAGTGGAAATTGCCGATTGCCCTCTAGATAGAAGAGTGTTGGGCAAGGGCAAATGGAGTCCCAAAATGTTCAAACTTGGTACCTAAGTCTTTTACAACATTTATAACTTGGGTTTTGAATGAAAATGAAATTTAACCATTAAAATTAAAATTGTAAATTTTTATGTAGGTTAAAAAAATATGTTGATTTCAAAACTATTTTTTATTTTCCTTTTGTATTGATTTTTTTGTATTCCATTGAATTTAGATTTAGAAGAATGTGCTGATTTCAACACTCCTTCATATTTTCTGTTTGTGTTGCATTGAATTTAATACTTTATTTTATGTAATAAATTACTTATTTAAAATATAATATTGAGAATAACCGTTGTTTTATATTTATTTTGAAATAAAGAAAACTGAAGAGGCATGATATAAATGGAATGATAAAGCAAATGGAATTGATGAGGTATCCTCTCATGCCATTTGATCACCTGAAGATCATGTGGGTGTGGAGGGCAGCTGGAATGATTAACCATTACCACTGATGACCACATCAAAATGATGATGGGAGTGCATCCGAGAACACGAAGTATGTGGGCTCAAGGTGAGTCAATGAGAATTATGTACACCGACCACTCCTTTGGTAGTTGAAATTTCTAGCTCTCATGGTGGTTAGGAGGAGGGAAATAGGAACTTACATGGTAGTAATCACTCTCTTTAAACGCCTTTCTTATGTAGGTTTTTCTGCAAAGCCATGTTAAAAGAGTTTGTATCCTTTCTTATGTGTTTTTTTGCACAGCCCTGTTATAAGAGTTTCTGACGTTTACGCACTGTCTAGTTTCCTTTTAAACAATACTGTAGTAGATATGCTATAAAGTATTAGGATGATAAAAGTTTTTGGCATAGCAATTTAAACAGTTTGAAATCTTTCGATATATTTTATAATAATCAGTTATTAAAATGAAATAAATTGTGAGGCCGATATTTCAACTTACAGTAGTCTATATTAACTCCGACTTTATCATTAAAATATATCAAAATCCTAAAAAACGAACAGTTTACAAGTTCTTACACTGATATGAATCGATACAAAACATTAAATTCCTTATCATGTTTTAAAAAAAACTATATTTGGTGAACCGGAAACTGGTAGTGCTGCCGTTAAATCCTCATCACTCATGATGCGAGCTAAAACAATTAAATTTCTTCTCATGTTAAATAAAAACTGTATTTGGTGCAGCCGAAAACGGCTGTTTTCCCGTTGTGATAGCAGGATTGCAGTTTTAGGGTTTTCAACGGCATATTGATTCTTATGTTTTAATGTCAAATGGCCTACCGCTTAGCAAAGCAAATGCATTCATTACTGCTTTGTATATCAGTGGCCATTAGCTAGGACGAGACCCATTTGACTGCATACCCAAACGCAAAAAGAGAAAACAATGGATTCGGCCGACAGGGAGAACCACTTGAAATTCTTCTTCCTGCGCACTAAATTCTATTCCGCGGCAATGTTACGAAAATGCAACGCCGTCAGAGTTATTAGTGTCAATCGTGCCCGGTTTTCATCGGCAGATATTCTAAACCTATCATTACTGCTATTTCTATGATAACGAGTCTACGCTTTGAATAGACGGCGTTTTGTGCTAGGCCGGAGTTTACATTAATTGATTTAGCGGAGAACCAGTTAGCATGCTGAGTGAACCCAGTCGACTTTAGAGAATAAAAGTATGTCGATATTGCTAATGCTCATCCTCCAATAATTCAGTTACAGCTCCTGTGTACTTGGGCTATAAATCCACATCATGAGCTAATTCTGTAATCCCATATATACTTCTATGGTTTAGGATGACGACGATGAATATACTCGCTATTTCCTTATGATCCTGTAGTTTGGTATAATCTAATCTATATATACACAGTTAATGCACTGTGCCAAGCTGCGTGCACCTGTAAGTAATATGGAGTTTATTTACTGGATTTCTTAATCTTTCAATTGTGTAGAAGTACAATATAATAGTTTTATTTAACTTGCCAGAAAATTTGAATTTTTTTTGTTTCTAATCAAGGCATATTTATTTCTCTTCAATTTGTGTACTTTCGATCGTAAAGTAGGCGACCGTTCCGGCAGAAAATAAGGGCTCATTTATATAGTAATTAATTTTAAAACAGCAAGGGGCTGACAGTTCCGGGAGAAAACGACGGCTTGCTGATATAAAAATTTGTTTTGATGTCCGTATTGGATTTGACGGTCGAAACCTAAAGTTGAAGTGTATTACAAGCTAATGATTTAGAGTATATTGAAAATGGAGTGAAGTGTATTACAAGCTAATGATTTAGAGTATATTGAAAATGGAGTAACGAATACTTCGACGGCAATAGTTTAATATAACGTAGCTTAAACATTCCGACGCCATGTAAAAAAAGAGTTCAAACAAAACTGTTTAAATTTGTTTAAGATGTGTTCTAGGCCTTTTTGAGAAGGCTGAATTATTCAGAAACATGATTTTCCGATATAAAAAATAATAAAAATTACCTAATTCGGATTAAAAACATGTCAAACTAAATTGTCAAATACCTTGAATCCTTGTTTTGTTAAATACTTTGAATCCTTTTTTCTTTCAATATGCTGTATCAGTTTTTGGCAGTCAATATATATATATATATATTCAATTTTTTTTTTAAGTTTTTATGTTATAATAATTAAACATAAATGTTAATATGATTTTTCTTTTTAGTTTCAAATTTTAATATTAATTAAAAAATATATTTTTTATTACTTTAATTTTGATATTATATTATTAATGTTATTATATATTTTGAATTTTTATTTTAAAACTTGATACTGACCATATTTTAATCCCTTTGATATTTACTTTATCAAATACAATATAAAATTATTCTTTTATAATTTTCATTACCAATTTTACATTATAATTTGAAAATTGATTTTTAATTTGTTTTTTAGAATTGTATTTTAATTTGGATAAGGATAAATCTTTTTTTTTCTTTGTACATAGCAAAAGACTATATTAAAATACATAAAATAGTACAAAAGAGTTTTAGTGGCATATTTCCAAAGCTTTCAAGAGAAGAGACTAGAGATTATTATATTTGTCATGAATTTGGTTTTGGTGTGGAAAACCAAGTTTAATCTAACAAGCTAACAGAGAATGAAACAAATATAAAAGAAAAAGGAAATTCCTTATGCCTCACGGCTTTCGCCATTGTTCGTCAACAATTCGACACAGCTTGAAGTAGTCATCTTCATCCCTCGAGAGCGCAGGGTCAAGGTCCTCGTGCGACTCCGCAGCGGGGCAGGTATCAATATTTGTTGCTGCTCGCTCAGACTTATAGAAACCTAGGAAGTTTCCTCATGAGTGGAGCTCTCAGAATCACTGGAAGCCGATGGAGAGGGAGCGTGGTCACGTTCCAAGAGCAACTAGACAAGAACATTCTTCATTCGCTAGTAATGGGAGTGTCTCTGCCGCAGAGGTTGAATGGAGCGGTGGCGAGCTACAGCTTTGGCTTCCGAGTCATCCACATCCCTGCACACACTGAGGGGAATATGGGCTCCATATCCTGTAGAGATTAAAGGACGCAACATTGCTCAACTTATTTCCCCACTAGAGCTCTTGCCTCTGCGAGGAGTGGCCCTAAGTATGAGTGACATTGTCAGTGGATCGATTCTCTCGTTGGTGTTCCTTTTTCCCTAAATTTTGCAAGAGATGGAAGTCCAAACGACGATGGACTAACTAAAAAATCTGCAACATCTAGTGTGTTGCTCAAGCAAAATCAGTGTGAATCCATCAAGAAGGGTAATTAGGAAGTCAATGCTAATGGCCACTACCATTAAATTTCCTTGATGTGTGGATAGATCCATCAAAGTTGATGTATGTGTGAGGTGACCAGAAGTACAAGTACACAACGTGAGCGTTGTGTAGGCTTGAACACCTTGTGAATGGGGGCAGCGGGGGTATACATAGTTATATGGGAGGCGGCGACAACTACGGTAGATGACCATTAATGTCAAGTCTTGCCTCCCTCCATGTTGCACTTCATGAAAACATCTACATCTGGAGGGATACTCATAAAGCTTACTCGTAATGATTTTCCACACTATTTCACCAATATAAAGTCATTTTTACATTATAATTTAAAAATTGATTTGTAATTTCAGGTTTTAGAATTGTATTTTATTTTGGTAACAATAAATATTTGTTGTAATGATAGTACACATTATTTGACAAATATATAGTACATTTAATATATGATTTGAAAATTGTTTTTTAATTTTACTTTTTGGAATTTTATTTTATTTGGGATAACATCAAATCTTAATTGTAATGGTAGAAGTCCACCAAATATATGGTACATTGGATATAAAATAATAAATAAAAAGTTTTAAAAAGGAAGAGAGTATTATCTTAAATTAAAGAAAAACTTTAAAGTATTTAATTAAGAGTTGAATTAGTTATTTATAAAAAATATTAAGTCAAATTAAGGAGAAGTTTAAAATATAGTTAAGAGTTAAATTAATTATTTATAAAGAATATGTATTAGATAGACTAACTATTTATTATTGATTTTTATTATTAGTCATTATTATTATCCGATTTTAATTTAAACATATTATTCATAATTAAAATTTATTAAAATAAATAAATAAAATTTAAAACGAAACTAATTCATTCCAATTATATATAAATTAAATATTTTCATAATTAGATAAATATTTAAATTTTACAATATGGTAAGGTTAGTTAAATAAATATGTAAAATAGATAAAAAATAGAATGAGAAAATCTTTTTATTTATTTCTAAGTTTTAATAATTGCATTATCTTTCTTTTAGTTTTGAAATAGTTATATCATTTTGTTTTACAAAATAATATTTAAAATTTTTTATATTCTAATGTACAATTGAGTAAGTTAAAACTAACTATGATTTTTTTCATTTTATAATATATAAAATTATAAAAATTTCACACATCTAATAATTTTTTAAAATATAAATATAAATCTTCCAATATTAATCTATGATTGAGTTACATTATGTATTAGATGCACAATCTATTTCAAAATATTTCTTAAAATAACATTTATCATTATCAAATAATGTCTTATCCATTTTAGAGTATACATAAAACAATTTAGAATTTGTAAGATTAATTAAATTTAAATTAAAGGGAAGAGCATATTAAGTTAAATTTATGGAAAAGTGTAAAGTCTAATTAAGAGTTGAATTAATTATTTATAAAAAATACTAAATTAAATTAAGAAAAAATTTAAAGCATAGTTAAGAGTTAAATTAATTATTTATAAAGAATATTTAATGTATGTTGAGACTAAATGTTTATTATTTATGTTTATTGTTAGTCACTATTGCTATGGGTTTTAATTTATAATATATTATTCACAATGAAAATGTATTACACCAAACCAATTAAAATTTAAAACAAAGTTAATTCAATTCCATTAGATATATTGGTGTGTGCACGTTGATGAGGGTCTCTTTTGACCCTTTAGACGCAATAAAAAACTAGAAAAATAGGCATCCATTAATTTAAATGGATATTTTGAGACACTTACAGAATGAATCTTGGGATGAGTAAAAAAAGAAGAAATTTAGGAAATTAAATGGCGTTTCCAAATATATAAATTGTTTCTATTGAAAATGTTTTTAACTATCTAAAGTTAGATAATTTTTAACGGGTACTTTTTATTTTTTGTAGAAATTATAAGGAATATGTTTTTGTGGGTGCAGCCTTTGAGTGACTAAATGATGGAATAAACTTACAAAAATTGGTAGACATATAGAGAACATATAGTACTAGTGCACGACTAATTTTCCATTAAAAAAATATATTTTTTATTTTTTTTAATAATCTAAGTGATCAAATGGTGAAAACGATATGTCAATTGGGGGTGCAATGTTTGAATGTCTTAATGCAATTATTTGGAAATTTTGTTTTCATAGCATGTAGAGGTCGGTGTTCTTTAGTGCACCATAAATATTTTTCTCAAAATGGTTGAGAAACGAAAGAGTTATGGAAGAAACACTAAGAACATGTTTTTTGAGTTGAGGAGTGATGACAGAAGATAAATAAGAAAAAATATATATATTCTTGTTAAAAATTACATATTTGAAATCAACAAAAAAAACCATATATGTTTCCAAAATTTCATAAAAAATGGAGGTGTGCAGCATACTGTAACCAACGGCTAAACATGAGCATATTGAAAATTTAGATATAATGCTCAATTAGCCATGGTTTATCATACTCCAAGGCATAGTCACATTGAATCCGAAACAAAGTTTGAAGCAAACACATAGGAATAAATAAGAATTCCACGACGACATGGGTGGAGGCCCAGCCTTATCATTTGGAGGGAATACATTTTTGAATTTAAACAAAATGCGTACTCATTATATTAAAGCAAAATGAGTGTGCATTTTTAAATACTAAAATGAGTGTGCATCTTATTGAAGGAAAAATGAGTGCACGTTTTTAAATACTACAATGAGTGCTTGTTATGTAACTATAGAATTTACCACATTGTCAATTATACCAATACTTTTATTATTGTATGCCCCCCTACTCTCCTCTTCCCTCTAACTCTTAATAACCCCCCCTCCTCCTCTCTGTACCTATAAACCACCTACTCTCTCTCCCTGACACCCCACCACCCCATTCGTTCTCTCTCTCTCTCTCTCTCTCTCTCTCTCTCTCACACACACACACACACACACACACACACACACACACACACATAGACACACACACACACACACACACATGCCTATGTGACCCCTTACCACTAGCACATGTATAACCCTCCCATGCCCCACCCCTAAATCACTAACCCTTTCTCTCTACCTATAACTCCTTATTGTTCTATCTCTAATCACCTAGCACTCCTTCACCCCCGAAACCCCTAAACTTCCCTTCCTCTCTCTCTCTCTCTTCCTATAACATGTACAAAAGCATTACACTAGCACCTCTCTCTCACTCCTAACACCTAATACCTCACTCTCCACTCTTTCTTGCTCCCCAACTCATCCAACTACACTTACCCTCCACCCCCCTATCTATTCC
>LPNX010629815.1:91711-108867 GCA_001517045.1 Pseudotsuga menziesii
CCTAATGTTATAGCTTATTTTTCCACACATGGTTGATCACATATTTATGGCCTTCCCTATCCCTCTGTAGACTCTATGAACCCCATGGACTTATATTATCCTTTGGTGCTCCATGTGCATCCATTAAAAACCCCTGTTTATTGCTGTACGTGACTTTTAAACCAATACTCTCATGTATACGTGAATTTTGAACTCAAACCCACATACATTGGGATGTGTGCATAAATCCAAATAGCTTTCAATTTTTCCTCATATGAGTCTGAATCCCTTGAATCTTGGCCTTCCAAATTCCTTGAGAACACTCGGATTCAACCCTTCATTACCCTCTTGGAGTGCTATATAAGGAACCTCTTGGACACATTGAGGAGGAGGAATTGAAGAGCGAGTAAACTATAGTACATTGTTGGCACAATTTTCATATACTTGATTATGCATCCCTTTGTCCCTTTGGAGCACTTTGTGGTCTTCCCAACCTTTTCTTTGTTTGTGAGCTTGCTATCGAGAGATGGAGGATTGAGGTGGGGGATACCCGGGTGGAGGACTTGGTTTCTCGGGTTTGTAGACGTGCTGACAGAGGTTGTCACTCTTGTAATCTCTGATTTTATTAAAATAAATATATTTTCCTGTCCAATTAATGTGCAATTGAATGAATATTGAATCCATGAATATGTTTAATTTCTTATACATTATTTAATATATATGTTAGAGTAAGTCTAACACATTATTATATAGCATGCTTATCTTATTTGTTGTTGTTGAGAGAGAATTGAAGCAAGCATGAATTGGAAAATCTCAACGGGGATCTACTTCAACCGTCCGAAACAAGGTACGATTTGATATTCCTTAGTGTTAGATGTTTTATTTCTATTGCATATTGGGAAAGATTGATTTCTAGTGTCTAGATGTATTTTGTGGTACACCCCAAGCCATAGGAAGTTTCTCTCTGTAACAGAATTGGCAACTCTGTTTGGGAGGTTCCTAGTTTTTTTTCTTTGGGGTTTTTGGTATTCAATGTACTTGAATTTCTCTTTATTTCTCTATTTTCATGTCAGTTCTGGGGGCATGTTTTCCTAGTAGGGTCCCGAAGAAGAAAATTTTGTCTTAGCTTGTCTATTTGCCCTATTTTTCTACCTTTTTCTTCTTGTACATGGGTTTTTCTTTCACAGTCGCCTATACACACGGGTTTTCCTTGCAGAGTCATGTATATACACTCTTTTATCGAGAAAAGTCACGTATTCCTTGATTTTGAGCATTAGTGGGAGGATTAAGTGTTGTTGGGTGATTTCTGATGATTGTTGAGTCTTCTTGGATGCTTCTGGAGTCTGTATACACCCTCTGTTTCTGACCAAAGACTAATTTTAGTTTATTTTTTAGTCTTTGTTCTTATCATTCATTTATCCATTTTTTGTTTTGAGATTAGTGCCTTTCTTGGCTGCTGTTTGTAAGTGATTGCAGGGTTTGGGGGTTGTAGGGTCATTTATTTGATTACATATCTCATTTATTACAAAAAATACAAAAATAGTTTTTCTTTTGCATAGTTAGGAATCTCTTGCATTTTGCATTGGCACGGTACTTGCATTAGGTTTTCTTATGGTTATTAGAATTATATTTTCATATAGGAAAGATTGCACTCACATTTGAAGGAAAAATATTGCACCTCATGTAGTGGCATAGCCTGTTTTTCATTCTACACATTGCACTTGGCATTGCTTGTTAGGTGTGCATATTTACATCATTTCTAAGTCATACCTTCATTAGTTGCATGACCATTTACCCTTTGGGTAATCACATCCAACTAAAATCAATGCTTAATAAAATGAATTACACTCTTTTTTTTTCTAGGGTGCATCAACAAGATTATGTTTTAAGGTCTTGGAATAGTTCATTGTGAGTAAATTCTCCAGGACCACTAAGGAAAACAATTGTATGTATGTCTAGGCGAGAGTGTGAAACCCTTGATATAATTAGTGTTTCTTAGGATGCTCCTCTTACACTGGAGCTAAGCACGAGGTAGTGCACGCGTTTGTGATTGGGATGACCCTTGGTCACTTTCTGTGAGCACCAGAGATATTTCCATGATTGCATTTGTACTTGGGGGCCATTGAGGTAATTATTGGTGCACCCTTGGGGTACCAATTGTGCTTTCAGGAATCAGGATTTTCTACCCTCCCCATACGGTCAATCCCGCCTATGATTGTCTACATGAGCATTGGTTATATTGAGGTGACTTTAGTTACCTTACCTAGGTTATCAAAGGGGCATTTGCATAAGTTATTCTATAGGTGTCCTTGCCAAAAAGGGGTCGGAAAGCACAGTCACTATATGTGTTGAAGCTGAGGGCCACTATAATTGGTTACGAACCTCTGCTTTTTTTGTATGGGAGTCTCAATCCTCTCCTAGGCAAGAAATACCTGATTCATTTGGGAGCTCACTTACCCTACCCTTGGTCTCCTTATGATTTGAATTTATATTTTCTTAGATGTATGCTCTATGCATGCTAGTTTTCTTAGGGTTATGTAGCTAGATTGAGTCTTTGCTTTTATTGAGTCATTGTGGATTTGGGTGCAACACCTCATCATTCTCATCGTTTAGTGGGGCTCCTGCCTTCTATGTCTCCTCGTCCTTTGGGAGAGAGAACCGAACAGTCTAGGCGTACTACTTCTCACTTTGATTGACACACTATGGGTGACCATGAGCATGAGATCCCAGAACAGGCCAGTTCACCTCGCCCTTAGGGGGAGGATGAACTCCTGAGCACATATGGGACTTCGTGAGGGTCTGGTCGTATTTTGATTGGGATGTCACATGAATATCCTTCATGATTCACATATTACACACACCCTAATTGCCATTATTGGCTTCTAGGCGATGAGACTCACCACGAACCCACGAGTACTGCCTGATGTTCCTTTGACTGGCCCAACACCCCATGTCGAGTCAAATGTTGACCCTGGTACTAATCCTCTGGTCAGTTCCATTTTTTTTCATGTGGAAAGTTTTGTTAGCACTGGTCAGATTACACCTTCCATCCCTGCGGTGGAAGTTCCTTTACACACACATCCTAGGCCTACCACTAGTGTTCCTATTCGAGGACCACAACCTAGACATGTGAATATTGGGGGCATGAGTTATATTACTTCACATATTCGATCCTCTTCAACACCCATCCCTTCAAATTCTTTTTTGACTCCACATCCTCTTCCTAAAGCTCGAGGGCCTTATGGATGGGGTTTGACTACTAGCCATGTCTGTGCCACTTCTGCTAACACCATAGTGTCATAGGGCCATGTGCTTCCTTATGTGTCAATAGGACATCTATCTTCCCATGGACCATATTATGGACCTTCTCATGGACCATCTCATGGTCTAGTTTACGGAACCTCTTATGGACCTTCTCACGGACCATTGTATAGAAAAATATACATACCTTATGGGTTTGGATGTCAACCCACGTATCAGTCACCTAATTATGGATTTGTAGAATCCCAGTCTCGTGGTAATCCAAATTATAACACGCAACCCTATATGGTTCAAATGGGAGGAGGTTATTATCCCACTAGGCTAGGACATGGTGCATATAACAATCAACCTTATGTGAACCAGTCCTATCAGGGATCATGGAATGAATTGGATTAACCTAGGCTCCCTTTCCTTACGACTTTGAATCTACTTGATTTGTTAAGATTGATGATTGATCCTATATCTCATGACCTGGCATGACTGGAAGTTACTACCTAACTTCCTTTGAACATTTCTAAATTCAAAGGTATGTTTGATGAAGATCATGGTGAGCATGTCATGACCTTCCATCTTTGGTGCTCTTCTAATTCCTTAAATGATGATTCTATCTGTTTGACACTATTTTAATGCACCCTCATGGGTCCTTCCACGAAATGGTATATATAACTACCTGGAGGGACATATTATTCGCTTAATGACCTTGCAATGACTTTTCTTAACCAATTCCAGCTACCCATGCATTATGACACCGGTACCAACCTCTTGTCAACATTTCGACAAGAGAAATTCACTCACATTTCGGATCATATTGAAGAGTGGCGTAGACGAAAGAGGATGATTAAATCCTTTATACCACCAAAGTTTCTTCTAGAGTGGTTCCTCGAGTCAATGTTACCTTATATCATGAAGGATGTTTCCACCTTCAAAGTTCAAAATTAGGACCAAGCTATTTTTAGGGACCAGCAATTAGACTTGATTTATGCTCAGTCTAGGCTCCTTTATGAGATCATACGTAAAGTTCTACATTCCAATTTCGACCCCAAGTTCAAACACAGGCCAAAGGCCAATGGCATTGTTGGATCTACAAGTACCAAACCAGTGGATTTGGTTACGAAACAAGTGAGCCAGGTATCGCTTAGCCAGTCTTCCTAATGGAAAGCTACGGCTTCATCCCTTCCTACCCAATCAGTGGATGTAATTTTTGTGTAATCATCGAACCTGAAAGGTAACCAACAACCTGGAAGGAATAAAAAGAAAGAAAGAAATATTCATAAGGGTGGGAATAAAAATGACAATGAGACTAATGACAAGAACAATAATAATAATAATGCTAGGGGGAATAAGAAGCCTAAGAGGAAGGTAAAATTTCCTTGTAGGTTGTGCAGGGATGACCACCTCACTCACTTGTTCCCTCATGTGGAAGATTCCTTGAAGTTCATAGCACAAGGCCCAGCTGTGTTTACGAATCCTTTACCAAATAATCAAAATATGAACTCGAGGACCGTTGATCTTGGTTGCGTGTCTAGTGGAACTCAAAACCCATCAAATGCTGCTAGTGGTCACGGTTTCATCAACATGGTGAAAGATACTAGTGTTGTGATGCATGCGAAATATTATGGTTTGTCACAACCAAACCTTGGGAAAGAACCTACTTCACCTGAGAGTCCTTTGCAAATTGAAAATCCTACGGATATACCTGAAGTTCCACCTTGCTTTCCTAAGGGATTCCTTAAGCACTCGAGGAAAAATACTAATGCTAGAGCCACCTAGAAATATTCAATTATCAAGGATTTGGTACAGAATCCTTGTGCAATGTCGCCATTAGAAATACCTGAGACTTGTCCTTCATAGTGAAAGTCCATGTTGTCTGCTCTCGAGGAGAGTGATGATAGCTCTCCTTCCATGATCAAATTTGAAACTCATGGAATATAGCCTCGCTTGCCTTACTATGTGTATCTTTTGATTCACATAGAGTGTTTGCACAACACCATCATGCGTATTGTGATTGATGAAGGCGTTGCTGCTTCCGTGATGTCTTCGGCTTGTTAGAAGGGATTAGGTTCTCGTACATTGTCTAAATCTATGAACATGTTGACTTATTCTTATGGAATATCATTTTGGCCACACAGTATACTTCCTTCCTTAGAGGTCCAATTAGGGGGGAAGACTATTGCAATCAAGGTCAAGGTGGTTGATGTGACCCTTAACTATAATCTCTTACTCCATCGAAACTAGATGTATAGTATGCAAGTTGTAGCCTCTTTCCTCTTCTGAGTGGTTTGTTTTTAATTAAATGGGAAGATCATTACTATTGATCCAAATCCTTTCTAGAATCTGAGTGTTAAAGCATCATCACAAGATTCTATCCCAATTATTGATCATTCTTAGTTGGAAACTGAGAATGTGGGTGTGGGTATGTATCTTTCCCTCATGGGAACCTTTATTTTCCCTACACCCGTCCTTATGATTGAGTCTAGTATCGGTTAGGCTTCGACCTTGTTGAATTCAGTCTCCCTTCGCACCTCTCATATGGAGGACCCTTGGATTCTTCCTTCACCAAGTTCTTCGAGTGATAATTCTATACCCGTCGAGATAGATGTGTCATTTCCTGCAACATTGGTGGTGTATCAAGCGAATCTTGATCATGTTGTAGAGCCTATTCCTTCCTCTTCATGGACGGAGGAGGAGGACTCTTATGTGCTTCCTACTTAGGAAGTAGAGTCATCTTACTCTTAAGACTACCTTGATGATGTTTTTCCTTCAGATGAGGCTATTCTTGAGGCTATGTCTAGGATTGAACAACCTTGGGGAGAGTTGCACCATCGATTGTATTTCCTCCCTAGGATTGATCATTTAGAGTGTGATGACTTTAGGGAGATTCTAAGCGAGAAGGTTGGTAGGCCTGCGGTCCCATTAGGCTCTCCTGGTCAGAGGGATGAGGGAACATGGAAAAATTGTCACCTACCATACCTATCAATGTTTCTAGTGTTCCTAGTAAGCTTGAGAATTTTTACATTTGGGCGGATTGTTCCCCCGATGAGATTAAGGAGTACACCGAGATTTTCAAGGAGTTTTGTGATGTTTTTTCTTTGTCATATGAGGAAATGCCAGCAAAGATCCTCGCATTGTCGAACATGAAATAAAAACCTATCTGGATATGTGGAGCAACCGAATCCAGTTGTTTGTTAGTCGAATCCGACTATCATTTTAGTAATGAATATGAATAATAATAATATATTGGATGATGAGATAATTACAAGGGAAGCTCTCCTTTCTAGGCTTTGAGCGTGTTAATTGAAGGGTTACACCCTTTCATATGATAATTAACTAATTTAAATAATATTTTATTTATATTTGTTACATTGCCACTCTCTTAGAAAGGATTTGTCCTAAAATCCTTATAATGTTGTCGCATCATTCTTTGTGATGTTGTGGATGATGAAACATATCGATACAAATGGCTAAGTATAGAGCATAAATTTTTATATGTGGATGGGTCAATCCATCCTAAATTGATTTGTTGTTAACTGTTGGGATTCCCTACTGATTTGTTGTTAGGAGCTTCGATCATATTAGTATCATTATCTTTCAACATTTCCCACTTTTTAGAATTTCGGTCTTTATGGTTGGGGTGTTGGTAGGGAATTTTCACATTGTCATTTTCTTTCACAAGTGTCGTATTTTGAGCATTGATGTGATTTGGAAGTTGTATTTTCGTTTCTTGACATTTTAAGGTTTCATTCTGTATCTTTTTCGACTTGTTTTCCAACTGCACGTAATCATTTTGAAACTTCTTAATCACTTTTATTTGCTCTTTTTTGTCATCTTCAGACTTCTTAAGCTGTTCTTTAAGATATTTGTTATGACCTCTGATACAACTATTTTCTTCCTGCTTGTCTAGAAGTTTCCCTTCAATGTCTTCCATAGATTGTTTTGTCTTCCAATTATTTTTCAACATCTTAATTTTCGTGACTAGTGTTTTGTTATGATTCCTTAATCTGAAAATTTCTTCAGAATTGTTGGATAGTGTTTTATTAATTTTTGCAATCTTTGACTTATGATTCTTTTTAGATTCATCATTTTGTTGTTGAAGAAATTTTATCTATTGTCGATACTGGTTGATCACTGATTCTTGATTTTCTAATTTATGTCGTATGCGTGTTAGTTCTTCATCCTTGTCGCTAATGATTTTGTTCAATCGTTTTATTTCTGCTTTGTAATCGTTTATTTCTTTCTTTATATCTTGATTTTTCAATCTCTGATTAAAATTGCTTTCTTCTTTTAATTTCTCAAATTGGGGAGACAATTTTTCTATATGATTTTTTTGGTCAGAAATTTTTTTATTCCTTGAGCTCTTTTTGCATCTCATGTATTTTAATTATTACTTCTGAGTTCGTATTTCTGTCTTGTAACTCTTCATTGTCTCTTCGATAATGCTTCAACTTGGCTTATAATTTCTCTATCTGTAGTCGCAAACCAGATTCCATGATTTGACTTCTTTGGTGATAGATGGTCTGTCTTTGATTTCTTTAGTGATATATAGCCCTCGACTTTAGTGATATATAGAGGGTCGTTGACATTTTTTTTAATCAATTAATTGGTTTTCTTAGTTACATTAAATAACCAAATTTTTTTCCAAAAATAATATTATAACTAATAATTATTATAATTTTCCTTTTATAATAATAATTATTAATTAATAATATTATTATATTAATGTTTTATAAACTATATATATATAGTTTAATATATAGTTTTTTTTATTACAAAACCTTTATAAATTTAGGTCTTACACTAATATTATTTTGAACTTAATATCTCTTAACCCTTTTTAATTCCACTTGAATAGCTTATAGTAGGGCTCGAGGTAAAAACCTGAATTAATAAGTTTTAATAAAACTTAGGCTTGATTTCGAATTACCTTTAATGTGGTAATGTGGGATCCCTAAACTTTAACAAAAATGATTTTGTTTATTATTCTTGACAGATCTCTCTCACCGGTTATGTCGATCTGGAAGGGATGCAATGTACAGTGGATGTGATGATGGCGGCAGTGTACAATATGAATTGACCTTCGATTTGTATGGATATGATAACAAATATGTACTGATGGTATTTTAGCTCAAATTGTCTTCTTTTTTTAGAAGTGGAAGTGCGACAGTTTTCTTTTTTGTACGGTGGTTGTTTTGCCAGCTATTACAATGGTATCCCTACAAACTGGATTGACATCAAATGTATCGTACTATGTACGGAAAGTATGATGCATTGTTGGATATGAAAACATCGATGTTGATTGTACCAATGTACGATGATTTGAGGTGTGCAAGCTTAGATTCTTCCCAATTTGTAGCGTACTTGTCTTCTTTGTTGGAACATCTGAACTATAAATGGAAGGTGTTTCTGTAACCTATTCTGGTTTTTTTTCAGACTTTGTTTGTAGTAGAGTATTTTTTGGTTTTCTTCAGAATTACAATGAACTAATTGTTTTTCTTGTTTGGTAAGTGTAGCAGTGCACAGAAAGTCAACGGAGCCGTTAATCTCTTTTTCTTCACCCTCTTCACTCGTTGAACTCAACAAGAATTCTCTATTTGTGTTTGGTAGGAGAATAATCTTTTAGTGGAATTCTGATTTCCTTTTTGTGGCAAACGGCCTAGAATGGTAAAAAAACACGTTTGGAGAAACTCCCAAATTACTCAGATAAGATCTGAAATTTTGGCCAAAAGCCCCAATGAGCACAAGCGTGAGAAAGGGTTGGCTCTGATACCGAATGGACCAACCAAATCTGGTTGTTCGTTAGACAAATCCGACTATCATTTTAATAATGAATATGAAAAATAATAATATATTGGATGATGAGATAATAGAAGGGAAGCTAGTCTTTATAGGATTTGAGCGTGTAAACTTAAGGGTTACACCCTTTCATAAGATAATTAACTAATTTAAATAATATTTTATTTATATTCGTTACAATATGAAACCGGTTTGACAACGTTTGCGTGCTGTCAATCCTAAGAAACCGCCCACCATTAAAGAAGATATATAGAAACTGCTTAAAGCTGGTATTATCTATCCCGTTCCCTTGATGGAGTGGGTTTCAATTTTTTTTTCAGTGGATAAGCACCAGGGAGCGATTCACATATGCAATGATTTCCGTGATTTAAATCGAGCATGTCCTAAAGATCATCTCCCTACAGCATTTATTGATCAAATTTTGGATGAGTGTGAGGGAAGTGAGGTTTTTTCTTTCATGGATGGATTTTCTGGATATACTCAGATACAAATTAAACCTGAGGACCAACATAAGACTGCATTTATTTTTCCTTGGGGAACTTTTGCATATCGGAAGATTCCCTTCGGCCTTAAAAATGTCAGAGCTATGTTTCCATGGTCCATGACGTTTTCCTTCCATGATCTTAAAAAGATTATTGAAGTGTATTTGGATGATCTTGATTCTCACTGTTGTTTGAGAGTGTGTCATCCTTATCATTTGAGATTGGTTTTCGAAATATACCGTCATTACGAAATTCGATTAAATCCTCACAAGTGCATATTTTGTGTGAAGTTTGGTCATTTACTAGGGTTCATCATGTCCATGGAGGGCATGAGAGTCAATCCCTTAAAGGTTGAGGAAATACTTCAAGTGTCTCCCTTGCAAAACATTTGACATCTTTAATGTTTACAAGGTACGACGAACTTCTTGCGAAGGTTCATTGTCAATTTTGCTGATTTGACTAAAGGCTTCATGCATTTGTTTAAGAAAGACACCCCTTTTTACTAGGATGAGTGAGCCCAAGAGTCTTTTGATTCTTTTAAGAAATCCTTGGCATCGACCTCCATGCTTAGTCCACCAGATTATATTCATGATTTCTTGATTTATTTAGCCGTGTCTCAAGAGACAATTGGTATGGTTTTGGTTCAAGAGGATGAGCAGCTCCATGAGAATGTGATATACTTTCTTAAACAAAACCTTATTAACACGAAACTTCATTATACCCATCTTGAGAAGCTTGCCTTAGCCACCGTCCATGCAGTTCAGCATTTGAGGCATTACATCCTCCCTCATCAAACTTTGGTCATAGCTCACATCAATCCATTTCAATTCCTCCTCACCAGAAGGATGATTGGGGGGAGTATAGTAAATGGATTGTCATATTGCAAGAGTTTGATCTCGAATTTGGCTCAGTAAAGTAGAAGAAATCATTAGTTTTTGCTGATATTATATCCGATTTTCCAAATTTGGATGAAGAAGAGGTTCATGAGGATTCTCTTGTTGATGAGAATATCTTTCTCATCTCAACCATGGACCCTTGGTACGGGGATATTATTGTTTATTTGCAAACATTGAAGGTTCCTACTCACCTCTCATGAGATAAGCGTCGACAACTATGTCACGTAGTGAAGAACTACCTCAGAGTGGATGATACTTTGTACTACCATGGGGTTGATTCCATTTTACGTAGTTGCTTAACTCATGAGGAGGATGAGGTCATGCTTAATGATTGCCACAGAGGGGTGTGTGGTGGTCATTTATCTGGGATTTCTATAGCTCAAAAAAGTTTGAGAGCAGGTTATTTTTTTTCATCCATGTTTAAAGATTGCGTTAATGCAGTCAAGAGGTGCCACCCTTACTAGGTGTTTGCACAGAATATGCATTCTCATCCTGTTCTTTTGCATACTATTATCACCGCTGGTCCCTTCACCAAGTGGGGGCTCGACTTTATGGATTGTAACCTAGCTTCGGCTGGGGAGCACCATCATATTATTGTGGTTGTGGATTATTTCACGAAATGGGTAGAGGCTATGCCCACTATCAAACGCAATGGTGAAACAAACGCACATTTCGTATTTAACCATATTATCACCTAGTTTGGCATTTCGAGGGAGCTCTTCATTGACCATGGAAGGAACTTTCAAAATAAAATGATGGAAGAGTTGTCGTCAAAGTTAGGATGTAAGCAAGAACATGAACCACTTCTTACTATCCTCAAGTGAATGGACAGGTTGAAGCAACAAAAAAGTCACTTAAGTCCATTCTCCAATGAACCATCACATAGAACAAGAATAATTGGAATATCATGTTGTATCCTGCTTTGTGGGCCTCTAGAACCGTGGTTAAGACTGCCACCAATTTTTCTCCCTATCAACTTATGCATGGGGTGGAGTCAGTATTACCGAGTGAATGTGAAATCCCTTCATTGCAGCTAGCTGTGGAGATTTTACCAAAGACTTCCGCATCGAAAGAATGTCTAGTCCACTTGGAGCAACTTGATGAGGAATGTTGGGATGCTTTAGTGGTTCTTAAGGTTAACAAGCATCGCGTTAAGGTCCAGTACGATAAGTCTGTCTACCCTAGGAGGTTTAGTGAAGGTGACTTGGTCCTGTTGTGGGATCAAGTTAAGGAACCCTTGGAGGCAGGAAAGTTCAACCTGATATGGAATGGTCGTTACGTGGTTAAGCATGTCTTAGATAAAGGTTCCTATGAGTTGGCATATTATGAAGGGATGGCCTTGGCGGACCCTAGAAATGGGCTCTATCTTAAAAAATACTATGCATGATTTTCAGCGAGCATTGAGTTTTGTAAATTATTGTACATTTTTTGCATTGCATAGTTAGGTCTTCTTATGGTGATAGGGTTTGTTGATTAGCTCCATTTTTTTTATGGAAGATGTCGATGGAGTCTTTTGTTTACATAGGATTCATTGATGGTTGTAGCTGCCACACTCAAAACTCAGCTTTGGCTGCTTGGGTGATCTATATTACTACGAGTCAAGTGTTGACTTCACGAGGCGTATATTTCGACCTTCGTCAAACAATGTTGTTGAATATAGTGGCGTGATTGAGTTATTGTGGGATGTCATTTCACATGGTGTTCTTTCTCTTGAGGTACATCTTGATTCACAGTTAGTGGTATCACAACTTAATGGCTTGTATCATGTAAGGTATCCGACATTGTTACAAAGATTCTTGCACGTAAGATTACCTGAACGACAATTTGAGAACATAACATACATTCATATTTCAAGAAATTTTAATTAGGTTGTTGATTCATATGTTAACTACGTACTAGATTGGCATTTGTTTCATAGACCATAAGAATTTCGCAAACACATTTTACACATGTAAATAGAATAATAATCGATCATCATAAATATTTTTCATTAATTCCAAAAAGGTGACGTCATAATACATAAGTGTCATATACATAATCGGGGCTTTCGAGCCACAAAAATATACTACATGGTCATACAAAATACACACTTAGGTCTATAAGCCTGAGGTGGAGGAGGGTGTTGGTCATGGTAGAACACCACAAATCTAGCTAGCCAGTGAAATAATTAAACCCATGCCCATGTTTCACCAACCACTTGGCATTGCATAGCCTCAGGAAAGTGCTCGACTTGTGCCATCGGAACCCTGTGTGTCAAGCGAAGGAAGTTTGTGTGAATTCTTTGGAGCATCTACTCCGCATCCATGCCCATAATCTCATCACCTCTTCCCCTCTGTCGATGATGAGGAAATCCTTCCGGCCATCGTTGTCCCACATATGGATGTACATGACAGAGTTTTATTATGTTTCATCATGCCAAAAACATGTTTTTTGATTCAATATATATCAAAAACACAAAAAAAAAATTAACAACTTAAAAAGAAAAAGTGAGTTGGGATTCATTACCGATGTCTCCATATGATGATCCTAGTGGTAGGGGCATATCCGGATCTCCGTAGAAGTCTATCCTTATAATGGAGTAGTCGTCTATGGCGATGATATGTCTCCTTCACCAGTGGAAGAAGTCTGTTGGATAGGGGTTAGCCACGCTTCCCCCTCCTAGTCTCCACATGACATTTGCCCAGTGTAGCTGAGCCGGATCCCTAACTCCATGAGGAGCAATGTCAACTCTAGGGCTTAGCCTAGGTACCCACTCAAAAAATAATGCACTCAGTATGTTGCTGAACCCAAATTTTTGTACCCTTCCCATCTTCCAGTCACTACGTTGTTGCTTCATGTTTCTTAGCAGTGAGGTACTCCAGTCATATATCATAGTGATGCTAACCCTATGATCCTGCCCATGGCCAATAGTATGGATTCCATCCCCATATTCTAAATGGTGTTTGCCGGGATTTGAGTCCCAACCTTCTATGTATCAAGAGGACAATATACAGCTATGTACTCATCTATAGTTAGCCCACCTCCTGGCCCATGGGATATGAGGTTCACCACCTCCCCTAGTCGGGTCAAATGTGTAATAAAATATATGTCCTCAACCTTGATGCTAAGAAACATCCCATCGAACTGAAAAGATTCAGAATCGGGATCCCAATAGTCTACTAGCAGCTAGAGTAGCCTTGGTTTAGCCCTCAAGCTTCCAAGGTGCCAAAATTTGTATAACCCACAAGCCCTCAGTGCTTTTTGAGCCATTAGATCTCCTTGCACTACCTCTTCAACATCACCATGTTCCCTCTCTCTCCATTCTAGCACCATCCTGCACAATTTTTTTTTAGTTTCATCAGTATTTACCTTTGAAAAACACATTTGTGGCCCTCTACGTGATTGTTTTCAGAACAACCACATATGTATGCGAGTATCATGGTCTTTTCCGCATATACCCAACCCTATACATGGAAAAAGACCCAATTTCCATGTGGGCCAAAATGCACATTTTGGGGTGGCATAAAAAAAAAAAATTGACCTCTAAAAGTAGAAATTTTTGCATGAAAGTGAAAGAGAAGGGCTTGGGTAATTACCCGGACCAAACACGGAGTGATTTCGCTAGATGATGCTCCTGAAATTAGCGCTTGAAATTCTGGATACAAATGCACTATGGTGGGTGAATTTTCAAAAGGGTATGAAAAAATTTAATTTTTCACTATTTTATAGAAAAAAATTTGAAATTTTTACCCACTTCCTATAGTTTTTTACTATTTCTGACCATTTTGCACCGTTTGGACTAATATGATGTTGCAGGAGTCCATTTTGAGTGCGTTTTGACTGATACTTTGACCCGTTCATGTCTATTACATGTATCATGTCTAAATTGGAATATAGGTTAGGATTTCACATCCACTTGCATTTTGCATGACCTTATGACTGTTTCATCTTAACCTTAGGTACAAACATGTTCCATGATGTTACATAACCTTCAAACTGCTTTTAGAAGTGGCGTTATGTGAACGGTAGAGCTTTCCCATACATGGGTTCCCTAGTTAGATCCTTTATTGCATTTCGTTCCCATGTCAACATTTCTCCTTTAGGGTGTGGGAATCCCTTTTTAGTCCTATTGTGTCCTTTGAGTAAGAGCTTCATAAGCCTCTTGAACTTTATGCTGGTGATTTTCCTTGGGACTCCCTTGTATATATCAAGTTGTAATTTGATTTTCATGAGTTTTACTTTCCTTCTTGAGCTTTATGCCAGCTCCGTGACTTTGAGTTATCAACCATATAACCCGAGCTTGTCTCATGTCTAGCCAAGCAAAGCCTTTTTAATTATCTTTTGCATCTTGATAACCTCTTTTACCGGGAGGAGACCTTCCCCAGAGTGTCATTATCCTACACATATATCCTTGCATTGAGCATAGGCATGTTCAACTGCTTGGAACTAGTTTTCTTGTCCCCTCACACTCGTTTTCTCCTAGTTTTGTACTATAAAGCACTTTTATTCTTTTTCAATCTTTTCAAAATATCTAAAAAATTCCAAAAAAATAAAAAAGCTGGAGAGGAAAATATGTTATCTTTGGCAGCAGTTGAGTCGTGTCTCCTTCAAATAGAGCACTGTATATCACATTCATTGGTTGAGTTATTAGTTTGTCTTTAGGAGTTGTACTCATTACTCTGAGTTTATCTCCACCGACTGGTTAAGCTTCTAGTCCATATGGAGCCTCTGATGATGCCTCTTGTGCCACAGAGATTTCCCAGTTTGCATATTGATTCCATGCTACCTACCTTTAGTCACACAATTTTTTTTATGCTCTTGTTTGAAGGAATATAAAGCTTGAGTTCGTCATTCCTCAATTATCTTTACTTTGCATGTTGGCCATTCCCAGTCCTTTTACTGGTTTGTGCACATCTTGTTCATGTTCTTCCACATTATACAACATTGTTGAGTACCTAGTGTTGGTTGATGAGGAATTCCTTAATTCCCTCCTTCCAACGGATTCCATTCCATAGACATGAGATCATTTATTTTGGAATAGGAGTCTAGAGTCATTTGAGTGGCTTGAGACTTATAGTCATCAGTGGTAGGTTCTCTCTCCATTGACAGTTTGGGGAATACATCAATGTCCCCTGATTAAAGGATTCTTCCAAGTGTTCAACCTCAACATATCTATTCACACTTGTTAGATTGAACTCTATACCTTGATTCCCATTTTCATTTTCGATGGGTGATCTCACATCTGTTAACAGTATATATCAATGATCAGTAAGCAGATGATGGATTACTATGTTCGACTTCGACACATATATTCATATAGTAGGACATGTACTTGTAGTGTTTCATGTAGAAGAACTTCCAGCTTGGTGGCATTCCATATATGCTACCTCTTTGATCGTGCCAGTCTTCATGAGATTTAATTTCTCATGATTTGATTCCAATGTATATCAGATATCTTCATCCACTATGGATATTTTGATCTATTCTATATTGTATGTGGCGATGACCACACATGTCACAATTTGTATATCATGCCTATTAATGGCCATTGTACTTTTCTGTATCTAGGACTGCTCTATGTATTTGTAGTCACAATGCAGAGATTTATCATTGTATTATATTGATGGAGGGTTGGTTCTTCCAACAGGGTCTTCATTACTTCACTTTTGGGATTTATTTTATAATGTATTTCGGCCATCATGTTACCCCTATGACCTCACACATTAGGGGGCATCTGTTATAGCTGATTTTTCTAGACATGGTTGATCACATATTTATGGCCTTCCCTTTCCCTATATAGACTCTATGAAGCCCATGGACTGATATCATCCTTTAATGTTCCAAGTTCATCCCTTAAAAACCCATGTTTATTGTTGTACATGACTTTTAAACCAATGCTCGCATGTACACGTGACTTTTGACCTCAAACCCATGTACATCATGATGTGTACATAAAGCCAAATAGTTTTGTATTTTTCCTCATATGAGTCCAAACCACTTGACTCTTGGCATTCCAAATGCCTTGAGAATGCTCAGATTTGACCCTCCATTACCCTCTTGGAGTGCTATATAAGTAACCCCTTGGATACATTAAAGAGGTGGAATTGAAGAGTGAGTAAACTATAGTCCATATATACTTGAGTCTGCATCCCTTTTTCCATTTCGAGCACTTTGTGTTCTTCCCAAGCTCTCCTTTGCTTGTGAGCTTGCTATTGAGAGATGGAGGATTGAGGTGGTGGAGGCCCAGGTGGAGGAATCGGTTTCTCCAGTTCATAGACGTGCCAACAAAGGTTGTCACTCTTGTAATCTCTGATTTTATTAATAGAAATATATTATCTTGTCCAATTGATGTGCAATTGAATGAATATTGAATCCATGGATATGTTTAATTGCTTATACATTGTTGAATATATATGTTAGAGTAGGTCTAACACATTATTATATAGCATGCTTGTGTTGTTTGTTATTGTTTAGAGTGAATTGCTAAAGCAAGCATGAATTGGAAAAGCTCAACGAGGATCTACTTCAACCGTCCGAAACAAGGTACGATTTGATATCCCTTAGTGTTATATGTTTGGTTTCTCTCGCATATTTGGAAAGATTGATTTCTGGTGTTTAGATGTCTGTTGTGGTACACCCCAAGCCATAGGAAGTTTATCTCCTTAACACCTAACCCACACCCCCTATTTATTCCCCAACCCTCTCTCTCTCTCTCTCTCTCTCTCTCTCTCTCTCTCTCTCTCTCTCACACACACACACACACACACAC
>LPNX010629858.1:9009-38077 GCA_001517045.1 Pseudotsuga menziesii
GTGGCAGGGGGGGAGCTCCAACTCAAAAATCTCAACTCAACATCATGTTTATTTTTCCTTAACTTATGAATGGTGAATATGTAATCTTGTTGGTGAGGGAATGTTAAACATTNTAGTGCAATATGAGAAAAATGTTTACCACAATGAGGTGACATAAGTTAATCCAATATAATAATTAAAAAAAACAAAACCATCATCATTTGAATATCAAAATATATATAAATTAAAATCCTTAATATAAAAATAAAATTTTAAAAAATAATATTGATGTAAATCCATCTTAATTTTGAATCTTATGTACACTAAAAGTTTTACATTTTGATTTTACGTTCTGTTTTGTTTAATGCATAATAAAACTCAAGATAAAATTAATCTACTTAATTAATCAAAAGTATTTAAAACAATAAATACAAAATGTGTCATAAAACATTATTTTTATCAACCTATATTACATTAACATTAAGTTAAGTAGCCCTCGTGGGGTAGTACACATGATAAGCTCTATAGTTTAATCCCCATCCACTTGTGTTCAAATCCCATGAGAGTGTCGCACTCTATTACACTTAGTTTTTACTTAATTTTTTACGGTCTTATATCTAATATGAATTTAGGTTAGCAACAATATTTTTTTTGCATTTATGATTGATTTGGGTGTTTGTTATCAGTTAATCGTCCAATGTATATTCATTTCATTCTTTATATGCTTAAATAATTTGGGGGTGCTATGTTTTCTCTATCAATCCTTAATTATAGAGTTGTTTTTGCATGCTACATGCTCTTTTCTTCATTCGCAAAAGCCACTACCTCATGGGCCTCATAAGGTCCAAATGCCTCACTCCACAATTTGGGTCAATTTATTTACTTAGGAGGGCACACAAAGATGACTATATGTTCAAGTAAAGTTAGACAAAACCAACGAAAGTCATGTGTCAATAAAAAATTAAACAACAAGGACACTAACAAGTGAAATGAAATGAAATATATGTTTGATGTTCATCATATTTATCATACTCTAAAATGGTAGTTATGATCTATGGCATTTAGAGCTAATAGGTCATGTGATATGTTCACATAACTCATGGTTTGACATGTTTTCAAGGTTAACAATTCCATCTAGTGTGTTCAAAATAGTAGTAGAAAAGATGTGTACAAAATAGTAGTAGAAAAGATGTGTAGTGTCTTTTGCTCCATAATCAAGGTATCTTATATGTCAATTTAATCTTTGGATCTTAAATTTAAAATCAGATTATTATTCCTACCATATTGAATCTCTAGAAGTGACATGGGTTAATTTTGATGTCTTAATTTAAAGCCTAATGATGTTTGCATTGAAAGTAATGAAGGATATTTATAACTACTATGATAGAGATGTTGAGATGTTGTTATGTGGATAACATTTACACTATCATGTGTTGGTTTTAAAAGAAAGCTAATGTATATAACAAATGATAATACATGTTAGTGACATAAACATACAAACATAAATGGAATCATTATATATATATATATATATATATATATGAAAGAGAGAGATTTGATGCGTACACATAATATAAAAACTTCCATGTAGAGATAACAAAATAGATATGAGATTTACACATAAATAAAATATTAAACATATGATATTTACATAGAAATATTGTTACAGTGCAAATATAAATATCTTAGCAATAATCAAAATTGTATTTTTGTGTATCCATGTCTCCATAAGTTTTGAGTTATACAAATTTGAGTGAGATGACAACTAAATCCACCTTAAATGATAAAAAGTTACACCTCAAGAGATTTGATCCCTCTCATTGCTTGATAGATCTAGGGTTAAGATGGATCTACAATGGTGTATCACCTCTAATTGAATGGATTAGTTTGGATCATTGATATGTTTCATTGGATACATTCATAATCTTGGAAGATCTAAATTGTTGGAGTCATATTGTCTACTACGTTTTTACCTAGTTACATATTAGGAGTCATTTTGGTTGTTGGTATTTCCCCTAGTTACACATTAAGGTCAAGCTCATACATCATTCTTTAAATGCAAATGTATCGAATCAGCACATCTTGAGAACATTGGACCAAGGTTCACAATGTATGTTTGTTTATGAAACAACATATTCTACTTGATTTCTATGGATTTTATATGCATCAACATAGAGCCATTTTAATTGGGAAATAATCCAATGTTACAATGTCATCCATGGTGATAGACATGGAATTCTACGTTTTTTGTAGATTTATTTGTTAATCATTGTTAATTAAAAGACTGATCTTATATCCATATTCACCATTGTAGAAATCGATTAGGGTTGTTCAAAAGCATTTTGTATTGGTTATTTTTGTTTAGATTTAGTTTTTTTTTGCTTCAACTTGCTGAACCTTTTGTGATGGTTTTGGATCAATTTAGAGACATCAAAAATCCTTGGAGCATGACAAAACCATGATTGTTAGGAACTTGTGTGAACCCTTATCTTTACTTTGTTAGTATATTGTTGTTGGACGCATATGCTTTGCAAGTCATCCCATGAGTATATTGTATTATCCCACATTCATGGGGAGTAATAATTGTTTAGATTAGACTTAGTATATAAGTACGTGTTGAGGCTAATAAAGGAATCCATGAGTTATTTATATTGAGCTTGCTCAAAGGAGGTTTCCCCCTCGAAGTGGTCTGCGATCAATAAAGTTCCTTTTGTATTATGTTATTTCTATTATATCGTGCATTTTCATTATTTATTGTTGAAGGTTTCTCACATTTGGTATCACAACACTTTCTTGGGCTCACTGGGTGGAATTTCTACCATGTTTTTTTCTTTCGCGGTGGCTTCTCGACACTGTGATTATAGCAGTCGTTCTTATTCATTGCATAGGTATTGTTCATTTCAATTGCAAGTTCGGATTTCGGAATAACCCCTATCCACTTAACTGTGGGAAGTACTTGGGCATAGCCCTAATACTCATTGTGAGGAGTACCACATGAACCTCGAAGTAGTTGGCCACTGAGAGGACCTGCTATTGAAAAGGGTAACGACCCCTACCTGATTGACTAGTTCCCACTTGTGAGGTAAACCAAGAGTTGTTGTTTGAGGCAAAGTGGTTATTAGTTTTACCTAAGCCATGGAGTGAGGAGTATTGCCCCAATATGCAAGTTGTTAGACAACATTGGTGGCCGACTGAATCCCCTGAACCTCTAGGAAGCCAAACATACCTGGGGTCCATATCTATTTCCAATTGATAAATCGCAGATAGCATCTGTCCAGAGCCATCACAGATCAATTCCACAGAGAAAAAAAGGTATAAATTTCTGTTTTTTTGCCATATCTTCTTTGATTTAGATATGTTTCCCTTGAAAATTCACTTGAACCCCTGTAATTTCATTTCTGCATATTTCCTTCCTTGAGGACCCTAAACCAAATTCCACTTCCTGAAGCCCAAAATCCCACATTTGTTGTCACGTCCCCACCCCTCTACTCGGCAGAGAGGACACAACTAACATAACTACTAGCTATTCCAGGCATTTTAGCCCCATGAACATAAGATAAAATGCAATGAAATAAAAGCATACACAGATGCATAAATGATTATCAAATAGCGGAAGAAAATGCATTCATTCACAGCATTTAACATGTTCATATTGATTTATAAAACAAACACAGTTGCAAGGATTTAAACACAAGAATACTTATCTTAGAAGAAGCTTGTCCTGCAACCAGCTACGCCACTGCAACGTTCCACCCAACCATAGGCCAGTGTGCTCATCAATCTCTCAACAACACTACCACCCCCGAGCTAGGCATGATTCCCATAAGGAATAAGGGAACACTAGCAGGCTCACACGTAGCCAAGGATACACAACACTCAACCAAGGCAACAAAGTTGGGTTTATCACACTATACAGGAGCTGGAAAGGCTGACTGCTAAGCTAGGGAGCTCAACCAAATAGCTATGGACACCTACACCAGTTCTAGCTTAACTTCTAAAACATCTACACACCCAAAACAGGGAAGCATCCCCTTCTCTGCTACACAATCCCTCAGGCTATGCCTTCCCTTCCAATGCTATTCAAGGTGTGGAAAGAAGAAAGCCAACCCTCTAGCTCTATCTGTGAGGTTTCCTTCTTCCAATAGGTTTATCAAGCTATCTTAGATCCCATTTCCACTCCAAAAATAGTTCAAATCAAAATAGCAGAGGCATACACAGCAATTGCCAAATATGGGATTGATGAAAAACGTTTTTCAACCAAAAACGTAAACAATAATGGGTAAAACAATCCCCTTAACAAGAATTTGATTTCCATATTTGTTTATGGCCCTAACGTGGCCAAAACAAACTCAATCAGCACCCAAAATTCGTGGCTCTATTTCCCCCATTGGTTGTGCAACACTGAAACACAAAATTCTACAATCGTGGAGATGTGGAAACAACACAAACTACACTGACTGTTAGCAAAACCACTTCCCAGCCTTGGGGAAAATGAAGAACACAGCAGAAAATGTGAATGGTGAATGCCAGAAGCTCGAAAATCGTGGGGAAGACCAAAAACATGAATGCCTAAAGGAATGGGCAGCATTTTTGGGCAATAGCTTGCCCCATAAATCAAAATCGCATTTCCCCAAACGGATAGCTTCACATATTCGAATTTTGGGTTGTCATACCTTGCCCATCCCATGCAATAACCAACTCAACCAACTTCTGGCAGTAATAAATGATTGGGTGAATAAGACAAGAAAGNATTTGGCTTTTCCCCATTGGCCCAAGGGTTTGAATACCCCCCCCCCTCCTCCTTATCCTTAGGAAATCATGCCCCCATCTCATTATTGTTGCATTGACATAATTGGTTGTGGGTTTTTAATTAAATTGCATATTTACATGATGTCCAGAAATTATAATGTGTCAGCTAGCACAAAATACCATCGGCATCGATTTTAATCGCCGAAACATAAAATGCTAAATCGATGGTGGGGCTTTTGCCTTTAGCTCCACACCATGATTAAATATAATATTTACATCATATACATTCAATGTAAACGGGGTCAAAACTAGGGTGTTACATTTGTCTATTGTTAGGGTTTGCCATAACTTCTTTGATTCTCACCTAACCGCCTTCAACTTTTGCCACAATGTTCATTTCCTATTTTTGCTTCCTTGTCCCTCTTTGACAAATTTTCCCATTCTTTCACCCCGCTTCTGAAATTCCCATTTTTTGCTTCCCTATCTCTCAGAAAATGTCCAAGACCTATTGAAACCCCAATTACCTACCATAGTTTTTTCCAACTCCAAATTTTCCTTTTCTAAAAACATATTTGTTTTTTTTTCTACCCATTTCTCAAAAAAAAACTCCTGGTTATGATTGTCACCTGCGTAGGAGCAAAAAACAAATGGAAGATGAACTTATCACCCTCAAGACCAAACTCCAAGATCTTGATGAAAATTTTCTCAACCTCCATATTCAACATTCAACCATGAACAATAGATGATAAACAAAGTCTTCTGTAGACACTGGGTTCTCTTCTTGCAACAATTTTTGTGGGTCGAAGCTTGTTTTTCCTCGCTTCAATGGTGATGATCCGACTGGATGTATATACATGGCATAATAATATTTCAGTCTGCATAACACTTTTGATGTCAACAAAATTCCACTTTCATCCTTTCTTTTGGAAGATGAAGCCCTTCAATGGTTCTATTGGTACATCAAGGCTCGGGAAGAGCCAAAATGGACATATTTTTGCCAACTCCTTTTGCAACAATTTGGCCCAAGTGATTTTGATGATTTCACAGGAGCACTCACTAAACTTCGCAAAACTGAAATTGTGAGGGAGTATCAAACAAAATTTGAGAAACTAGCCAATCACATAGAAGGATTGTCTAACGCAATCTACAATAGTTGTTTTATCAGTGGTCTGAAGGATACAATTTGATTTGAGGTTAAAATGTTCTGTCCCAACACAATGATGGAATCCCTAGGGTTGGATAAGTTGGCATAGGAGAAGATCATAGCTAAACAATGCTCCAAATCCACTTTTGTTCCATTCAGAAATGTGGTTTCCCAAAGACCTCCAATCATGCCACCTCCTAGAACCACTCCTATCAAGCATTTGTTTGAATCTGAGATGCGGGAACATAAGAAAAAAGGGCTTTGTTATAATTGTGATGAGAAATTAACCCAGGGACATAGATGTGCTGAGCAAAAGCTCTATCTCTTGGAAGTGGATTCTCCACCAACACCTAAAATTTGTGAAGATGTGCAGGATCCAGTTGATGATTAGGTCGACATTCAGCAGCCTCCTGTTGACCCTCCTTCTCAGGGTGAACACCCAAAGATATATCTCCATGCATTAGTTGGAGTCACCACCCCCAAATCCATGCAGGTCAAGGGTTTCTTCAAGAAGCTCCCTCTTACAATACTCATTGATTTTGGTAGCACTCATAACTTCATTGACCCTCAGAACACCAAAGAGGTTGATTGTTTTGTCCATCCTTACTCCAACTTTGAAGTCATGATTGCCAATGGGGGCACCTTACCTTGCAAGGGGAAGTGTCACAATGTGTGTATCTCTATTGGAGATTATAACTTGCGCCCTGACATGTTTGCCTTGCCCTTAGGCGGATGTGATGTGGTATTAGGCGCTCAATGGTTACGCACACTTGAACCCGTCTTATGGGATTTTGTTGAACTTTGGATGCAGTTTTCTTTCAATGGGTAAAAACACACATTGAAGGGATTACAACCAGGGTCTCTCAACATCATCAGTTCACACCGCATGGAAAATCTCCTTAAAAATCATTCACATGGTGTCATCGCTCAACTCCATTTCATTCAGATGCAATCATCAGTGGTATCCACTACTCCCTTGGATCTACAACAAATTTTGGATCGATATGCATGTGTCTTTGATGAACCAGTGGGATTTCCACCTTCAATACCATAGTACCATTGTATTCTTCTCCTTCCCAGAAGCGTCCCTCCCAACATCAATCCCAATCACTACCTGTTTCACCAAAAGATAGAGCTTGAGATGCTCGTTCGAGACTTACTGAAGAGAGGTATTATTTTCCCTAGTACCAGTTCCTTTTCTTCACCAGTTCTTCTTGTCCGAAAAAAATGGGTCATGGCGCCTCTGCATTGACTTTTGAGCACTTAATCAAATCACAATTAAGTATAAGTTTCCAATTCTTGTTGTTGATGAGCTTCTTTATGAGCTTCATGGTGCTCATTTTTTTCTCCAAGATGGATCTTCATTTTAGGTATCACCAAATTCAGGTTCATGAGGATGTGTTGAGGCCTGGAAATTCGCAGGCGACAACAGCAAGGGATTCTCCCCAATCAACGTTCCCAACTAGCCCGTTGATTGTTTGGTGTAGGGAATCCATCCGGTTTTGCGGTCCGACTACCATAGGTCAAAGAAACAAAACTAAGGTTTTACCGGTTGCGGCTCGATCCACCAAGTTTTTGTATTTTTGACTTAATGTATGCAATGCAAATGCCTAGCTAAGAATGCAGGGTGATAACGATGTGAGGAACTACACAATGTGATGCGCAGGTTCTTACCTCTCGTCTTAGGCTCACAGGCATCTAAATCACGTATGCAAGTATGAAATAACTAACTATCCATCTAACTACCTATCTATCTATCCCCGGGGAGAAAACTAAAATTTATTATGAGTAATGGGCAGCGCGCATACAACATAAAGAGAAACTATAGTTAGCTAATATTTCTTCCCATATTGCATGAACCATTTAAAGATATTTCACAACCAGATAGCTAATTGTTTATTAACAACATCCATTACTCATGGTAGAAATCTTCACAAAATAAACTGGAAAGCATTCAAGTAAGAACATAGGTTCCATAAGTTAGAACGGTCTCACAGTTAATGGATGCAAATCTGAAAACAAAATAGTTCATCTTCAGCAGATCCGTGGTACAACATTTGAATAATCTACCAAGCTTTCTCCAATCAGGCAACTTCTATAATTTTTTTTTATTGCAAAAGGAAATAGTTCTTCTTACAATAAGTATTCACCAGTCCTGCTGGGAAAAAGTCCTCTTTCTCTCTTAGTCAATCACATTTATACAAAAAAGGTGAGATGGTTGGGTTGCCCAACGTGACCTTTGGGCTTCCCAATGCTTCATTTTCCCAACGCTTAACCTTTTCTCAAAAGTTTTTCTTTTTACAAAACTGTTACAAATGCAAAAGGTGACCAATCCTTCACGTGGAGGGACCCACTTGGGCCTCTAGAAACTTTCTCCATGCTGCAGCTTCAGAAGCAAGACCCTCAAATGAGCTAGGTTCTAAAAACTGGATGTTTATCTCAAACTTTTCAGCCTGGTTTTTTATGGCCTCCACTCTGGCTACGTTCAATCGTAACTGGTCTTCTAAGAGTTGTACACTAACGGCTGCATGGCCTACTTCGCTTCTCAGAATCTTGCCATCCATGGTTTTGATGCGTTGTATTCTTGCTTCTTCATCCTGATGTCTTTTCTGCAACATTTCCACAAATGAATCGTGGTCTGGGAAATCATATAGCCTCTGCTCGGCTTCTACCTGACATCGGTTATAAGTAACAAGGGCTCTTCTGAAAAATTCCGTGCAGGCTCCCTTTGTCTTCTTGACTGTTTTCTTGAAATCTTCTGCAGTGTTGATAGCAAATTCTATTAGGTCGTAGTCCCGCTTGAGGGCTTTTTTATCTTTGGATGGCAGTTCTGCTGGAACTTCTTCATTGTTATCCACCCTTGCCATCCTTGCAGTCAGAACCTCGAGGATGTCCTGAGATCTGTCAATGAAATAAGAAGCCATTTCCAATATTTCTTCCAGTCGGCCATCGATCTGCAGCACTCTACATCTCTCATCTTCAACAGCAGTTTGTAGCTACAACATCTTGGTTTTTTGGGCCAAGACATGTTCTTTGAATGACTGGAGGTCAACCCGCTATTCTCTTGCCTCTTCTAGGGCCGTTGTCAAAGAAGTGACCTGCTCTTGATGCTCCTTTCTCAATTCTTGGGTGTGCATATCATTGGCTTGCAGGAGTATCTTCAGCTGGTCTTCTAGTTCCTCCACTTTTGTCAGTAGCTTTTCCTTTTCACTCTTGAGCTCTTGACACTCTTTCTGTGCCTTTTCTAGAGACTCCTGTGTGGTTTCCATGACCTGTCTTTCCACTTGGAGGGCCTGTAACTCACTTTTAGAGGATTTCATTTCTCTTTGCATATCATCATATTTCCTTTTGAGTTTTTTGCTTTCTTGTCTCTCTTTCCTTAGTGTATATTTCAACTGAGCAGAGGATTCCTGGACTGTTCCAAGTCCTTTATGATCTTGTCTACATTGTCCTCTGAGGCATGAAGAAAGGCAGAGCCGACTCTCAGGGTGAATCTCGAATCTAGGTCTATTCCCAACATAACAGCCGTATCCGTTATCATTTTTCCAGGCATGCCAGGCGAACTTCCTGCTTCTACTTTCCTTTCTGTTCTCTTTATTATTCTCTTCGTTGCCCTATCATAATATACAATGTTGAAATCATGAATTTCCTTTCCCTTTTCCTACACAAAAGGAACCAGGTTGAGAGTGGGGACCATGGGTGTGCTGGCATCAGGTACTTGGGAGGTCTGAACCTCAGGGTTCTCCACTTCCTGGGTCTGCTCTGCAGCTGTTTCAGAAGCTGATTGTTGTGTTAACTTTATCCTCTCAGCTTCTTGCGTTTGGAGCTCCTCATCGAGCTTTCCCTTTTCTTCTTCTGCTTCTTTTCTAGCTGCTTCCTCTACATCTTTGGCTGCTTCCTTTGCTTTCTCAGCTGCTTCTTGGGAAGCTCTTCTTTTCTCTTCTTCTATTGTATGCAGCCATTCTACAGTTTCCTTTTCCAACCTCTAGGCTTCTTCATTTATCTTTCTGGCTTCTTCTTTAGCCTTAGCCTGTTCATCCCCCTTTCCACCTTTGGTGGTAATCTTTTTCTTGAATCTTCTCATTAGCATTGTCATGTTTGGGGCATTTCAGAAGACAAATTCTTCCTTATCAAAGTGGTGAGTATACTCAAAATGTACTTTGTGTTCTTTACAATGCTCCACCACTTTACCCTGGGAGTCACTCCTATGATATGGTATTTTGCCAAAATGGAATTTCTCCAATTCTTCTACGAATTCCTCAGCCTATTTCACCTTTGTGAATTTGTGGCTTCCCAGCCTAAATGGCGAAGGAGGGTATGCAGTCTTCTTGTGGTCGAACAGGAAACTACCTATTCCATCAATGAACACCTGCCTGACTGCCTCTTTGTGGATAACATAATCCGTTGCGTATTTGGGCAGCAGAGAAGGAGGTTTTGAACCACCAAACATTCTGAAATACATGCCATTTTCTGTCAGGAAGTAGTCCGCATAATCCTCTATTACTTGCATGGCCCCCTCTGACATACAGTCACACTCTTTCCGGAAAATGAGTGTGTAGAGTGGCATAATGAAATGCTCACACACTTCTCTGTAATGGCTGTGGTACTGGTGGGCCCACAATGGTTTATATGCAGCATAAACAAGCATTCTTTCCCTGTCCCAGATGCACCTGAGACCGGGGAAAGGGTGGTTGTACAGTATGCAGTCTATCAATATTGAACTCATATAGAATTCATACTTTTTCCTGGATTCTCCTCCCAATACTGCGGCCATGCAAGAAGAAAGACTGCTTGATACCAGGCTGGCCCAGTTGAAGACTGTTCCTTGGGATGCAACGTAAAAAATAATAGGTATCCATTCCAGTTTGAACAACCTTCCATGAGCTCTCCCAAATATCCTGTTGAGCATCAAAGCTATAAATCTATATGGAACTCTTAAACTTCCAGTGTCATATTCCCCTGTCACTCTATTTCTGAAATGTTTTCCAGTCAACATCATTCTTTTCATGGTCTCTATAAGGTCCATTCTAATGTTGTCTAACCAGTCGTCAGATAAGAACACCTGAGCTTCTGGAAAGTGGTAGGCCAGAGCTACGTATCCAGGGCTATAAGCAGCATAGCCTTGCTTTTCAACGTTCCCCATGATCATTGTGGCTATATCTACATGGGGCAGAATCCATCCAATTACCTCATAGCATGGGAATAGCTCTGGTCTGCTAGCAACCTTCATGATAGAGGATTTCTCTATGTTAGCATAGATGGACTCTTCTTCTAAGCCCATATCGGGAACTTCCCTACGAGAAATCAATCTATATATTTCACCCCATTTGTACTCGGGTTCAACACCAGAAACACATTGAGTATCTTCATATATGTATTCGGTCTTCATGACAACCTCTACCTCTGGCCCTTCTTCGACCACAGGGGCCTTCTTCTTCTGCCTCTTGGACATGGTGGATTGGAATTCTTCCTGCCATACATAACATTGTAACATTGAGAAATTTAAAGTGCAGACATTTATATGACAGTGTGCAGCGTTTTACTTCTTTTATGTGTATCCTGACAACAATTTGTAAAAAATACATGGGTATGGATAGCCTGAAATGGCCTAACTACTCCGGACTGTTAAAACCAAAGTGCAGCATTTAAATGACCTTGTCTATATCTAGCATGATGCAAAACATGTCACAAATAAAAATAGCAATCTACTACTGAAAATTCTGCCAATAAAAATGGGTAGACCACCTCTTCCTTAACATGTCCAAAGTCTTCATCTTTTGCGAGTGCCATTAACAAATCAATGCGCGAGACGGATAGGGGAAAACTCTGCAAGCCCTGAAGCTTTTAACAACACTGCTACCCCTGCGATTTCTTGGTTAACAAACCGAACGCTGTTACACCTCCTCTCACAGGTTAGGGTCGCGCGGGACAGCGTAGGTCAAATGGTCGGGGTAAAAGTCACGAGAAGCACCAGATAGCTCAAGTTTGATAGGGAGAGATGGCCGCAAACCTACCCATACTCAACATCTTCATATAGGGGTTTCGGTGTGGACGGCGTAACGACCGTCCGCACCAAACCCCCTTTCTCCTCTCAGCACGGGGTTGCAAACAAACAACAGTGGGAAAAAAACCAAGCTGCTCTAAAGGTTCTACTACCCTCCCATGGTCAAATAAGATAAAACCACCACTCATATAGGCGCAAATACTAGCGGGATGAGAAAAATGGCCGGGGGGCACAAACTACCGTATAAAACTACTAACAATACAAGTGGAAAAAATGACGAGAAGCCTACCTGGCGAAAGCAACACAATCAACGGGAAGATGAGCGGGTCGATGATGGTCAGGCTTCCACGATTCGCCACCTGGATGCAAGTATGCCTACAGCAGGGTCCTTCACTACTTCAAGAAAACGACAGCTCGACGACGACAGTGCTTTGGCGACTAAAATAACAACGAAAAAACAATACAGCGTCCCCGTACATATATATGCGCTCACACGTGCGGGGAGAAAATATTGGACATCGGCGAGCTTTTGCATCGGAGGCTGGCAGTAATCTCCCTTCCGCAACGGCAGACGGTCAAAGAGTATACCCAGCCGCGGAGACATGCATGGCAAGAAAAGAACCATAAGTTTGGACGTCGGAAGGTTTTCGAATCGAGAAATGAAAGCTTAAATCCATCCGCAATGGCGGAAGAAAAGATTGTAAAAGCTTCCGCTCGGGTTATACATCAGGTAGCGACTAAAAGATCGAACTTCGAACGGTTTTCCAATCGGAAGAAGAAAAGGTACTTTCGTCCGCAATAGCAGAAGAAACAATCATGACAAAACCCAAAAGCTTTCGATCGATACGGGAGGAAAGAAATTGAATTCAAACAAGAAATCACCCGTAACGGCGGAAGAAAAGAACATAAGCACTTCCGATGCAGAATCAAAAAAGCATCCGACGTGAAAAAACCAAAGGGTCGGAAGCTGGAAGTAAATTCTATCTGCAATGGCAGACTACCAAAGCAAAACTCCACCCGCAACGGCGGAAGATTAAGACCAATATAACTTCCGATTTAAACATGCTCCAAATGTGTTTAAGGGCAGCGATAAAGCTAGATCAAAGAGTGGATTATTTCTGGCATCAGAAGAAGAAAATCAACCCAATGGGTAGCTCAATCCAATCGTAAGCAAAGTTTTTCTGAAAGTTCTTAGACCAATTTCAAGAAGAAAAATCAAACTAATTCAAGCAAAGGAGGGTCCTAAAATTTTTTAGAATTTTGGGAATTTGTTGCAGGTGCAACAGGATGATATCCCTAAAACGACTTTCCGCACACATTATGGCCACTATGAGTTTTTGGTCATACCCTTTGGCCTCACGAATGCTCCTTCCACATTCCAGGAATTGATGAATAAAATATCCCGACCCTACTTAGAAAACTCCATTCTAGTAGTCTTTGATGATATCATCATCTATAGTAAAACATGGCTTGAGCATCTCTAACATTTGGATCTTGTAGTATAACTTTTTTGTGATCATCATCTCTGTGTCAAATAGTCTAATTGTGTTTTTGGGTAGGACGAAGTAGAATACATCGGGCATATTGTTTCAGCACAAGGGATTCTTGTAGATCCTGCTAAAAAAGAAGCCATGAAAAATTGGCTGCATCCTCAGACACTTAAGAGCCTTCGTGGTTTTTTCAGATTAACTGGCTACTACCGCAAGTTTGTCAAGGATTACGGGAAGATTGCATCTCCATTAACAACTCTATTTAAAAATGATGTGTTTATATGGACACATGATGTTGAGTGTGCATTTGACAAACTGGAACAATCTATGTGTACCACACATGTTCTAGCTACGCTTGATTTTTCCAAGCCCTTCACCATTGAGAGTGATGCTTGTGACAATGGACTTTTTTTTCTTCTCCTTCAAGATGAACATCCCATTGTTTTCACTAGAAAATCCCTTTATGGTAAGAATTTAGCAGCCTCTACATATGAGAAGGAAATGATGTCTATTTTGCATGCAGTATAGAAGTGGTGGCCATACCTCTTAGGGAATCATTTATGCATCAAGACTGATCACCAAAGTTTGAAATATTTCCTAGAACAATGGGTCTCATCCCCAACACAACAGAAATGGGTTAGCAAACTCATGGGTTATGACTATGAGATCACTTACAAGAAGGATAAGGACAATCTTATGGCAGATGCTCTTTCTCATACATTTGATGACCATGTTTCTCTTTCAACTATTTCTATGCATATTCCAAATTGGTTGCACTCTGTTCAGCAAGGCTATGTCAACGAATCTTCATTATCTGCAATCATCCAATGGTTGGGAAATAACCCTTATTCTCTACTGCATTACTCTTGGGATGTTGTGTGGTGCTTCCCTAGAGCACAACTCTTCAACGATCTGCCTTCTATCAACTCCATGCTTATCCATTGGCAGGGGAATTTGGGTTCCTCAAAACGTATGAGAAGGCACGGGGTAACTTCTTTTGGAAAGGAATGAAAAGGGAAATTCAATAGATGGTGGTTGAATGTGATACCTTCCAGCGCCACAAGGGTGAAACAACACTCCTTCCTAGATTGCTCGAACCCTTGCCCACCACTACATGGGTTTGGATAGATATTTCGATGGATTTCAATGAAGGGCTCCCTAAATCTAGAGGGAATACTATAATCTTAGTTGTGGTTGATCGCCTCTCCAAATATAGTCATTTTTGTGCCCTCATCCATCCATATACCACCTCCTTAGTCGCACAAATTTTCATGGATCAAATATTCCGTCTTATGGCATCCCTTCTTCCATTATCTCAAACCATGATGCAAATTTCACAAATCATTTTTGGACAAAACTATTTCGCCATGGTGGAACCAAATTGAAGATGAGTTCAGGGTATCACCCACAAACAGATGGTCAAACTAAAGTTATCAACAAATGTTTGGAAACTTATATTCATTGCTTCACCTTTGAACAACAACATCAGTGGGAAAAATGTCTCCCTCTCGTTGAATGGTGGTACAATACCTCCTACCATATTGCCTCTAAAATGACTCCATATGAAGCAATTTATGGTCAGGCACCGCTAGTGCTCCTTCCATACACCCCCAACAGTTCACCAATTTAGGCAGTTGATGCGGTTCTCCAAAACTGAGATCAAATTCTTTACATTTTTCAGGACAATCTTCACATGGTAAGAAGTCAAATGAAACAACAAGCCAATCAACACTGTTCTTAGTGCACTTTTCATGTTGGTGATATGATTTTTCTTTGTCTACAACCTTACAAGCAATCCTTCCTGAAACTCAAACAACGTCATAAGCTGGCTCCAAAGTTCTATGGGCCATATAAGGTTCTTCAGAAGATTGGGTTTGTTGCTTATAAATTGGAACTTCCTCCTTCGTCTTGTGTTCGCCCAGTATTTCATGTCTCTTGTCTTAAGAAAGTTCTTAGTACTAACAATAGAGCACAAACTATTTTTCTAGAACTGGATAATGAAGGATCCATCATTTTGGAGTTGGAGGCCATCCTCAATAGGCGCATTCATCAACTTCACTCTTGATCCATCACAGAGGTATTAATTCAATGGCATTGTTACGGAGAGAAACTTCCTATGGCTTGGGGTGTACCACAACAGACAGAGAAACCGCAGAAAGCAATCCTTTCCTATATGCAAGAGAAACCAAATATCTAACACTAAGGTATCATGGGTTGTACCTTATTCCGAATGGTTGAAGTAGATCCCCGTTGAGTTTTTTCCAATCCTGCTTGCTTTAGCAATTCACTCTCAGCAACAGTAAACAAGGCAATCATGCTATATAATATGGTGTTAGATCTACTCTAACATATATATTCATCAATGTATAAACAATTAAACATATCCATGGATTCAATATTCCTTCAATTTCACATTAAATGGATAGGAAAATATATTTCTATTAATCAAATTAGAGATTACACAAGTGACAACCTCTGTTAGCATGTCTACGAACCGGAGAAACTGAGTCCTCCACCTGGGCCTCCACCACCTCAATCCTCCATCTCTCGATAGCAAGCTCACAAGCAAAGGCAAGCTTGGGAAGAACACAAAGTGCTCCAAAGGGACAAAGGGATGCAGACTCAAGTATAAGCAAGCTACGAAAATAATGGACTATAATTTCCTTGCTCTTCAATTCCTCTTCTTCAATGTATCCAAGGGGTTCCTTATATAGCACTCCAAAGGGGTAATGAAGGGTCAAATCCAAGCGATCTCGAGGCATATGGAAGGCCAAGAGACAAGTGGTTCAGACACACATCAAGGAAAACTCCAAAAATATTTGGACTTATGCACACATCCCGATATATGTGGGTTTGAGGTCAATATCCACGTATATACGTGAGAAAGGGATTAAAAGTCGTGTACAGCAAATAACATGTGTTTTTAGGGATGATATTGGAAACATCAAAGATACAATATTGGTCCATGGGGTCCAAAGAGTCTGTAGAGGGACAGGGAAGGCCATAAATGTGTGATCAACCATGTGTGGTAAAATCAGCTATAACATATGCCCCCTAATGTGTGAGGTCAGAGGGATAACATGATGGTCGAAATACATTATAAATCCATCCCAGAAGTGGAGTGATGAAGAACCAGGTGGAAGAACCAGCCATCCATCAGTATAGTACAATAATCAATCTCTGCACATGACTGCAAATACATATAGCAATCCTGGACACATAAGAGTACAATGGCCATGAATAGGCATGATATACAAAATGTGACATGTGTGGTCATCACCACGTACAATATACAATAGATCAGAATCTCCATGATGAAGATATACAAAGTATCAAGATCTCCATAGAAGCTGAAGATATACAATGGATCAATATCTCCATAATGGATGAAGATATCTGAGATACACTGGAATCAAGTCACGAGAGCTGAAATCTCATGAAAACTAGCACGATCAAGGAGGTAGCATATGTGGAATGCCACCAATCCGGAAAGTCTTCTACACAAAACGCTACGAGTACATGCCCTACTATGTGAATAGAGGTGTCAAGGTTGAACATAGTAGTCCATCGTCTGATTACTGGTAATTGATGTATACCGTTAACAGACACGACATGCAGCCAGAGGATGCTACATGGGAATCACTCCTTTAGATTCAATAACAATTTCCACATATAAAGTTTTGAGGACAAAGATTTTCTAAGAGGAAGGGGATGTTACGAACCTGTGTGAACCCTAATCTTTACTTCGTTAGTATATTGTTGTTGGACGCATATGCTTTGTAAGTCGTCCCTTGATTATATTGTATTATCCCACATTTATGGAGAGTAATAATTGTTTAGATTAGACTTAGTATATAAGTACGTGTTGAGTCCAATGAAGGCAATTACAAGTTATTTGTATTGAGCTTGCTCAAAGGAGGTTTCCCCTTCAAAGCGGTCTGCGATCAATAAAATTCATTCTGTGTTCTGTTATTTCTGTTATATCGTGCATTTCATTATTTATTGTAGGAGGTTTCTCACAATGACCAAGGAAAAACTATAAACTATGGTGAAATGCAACACTTCCATGGCATCTAAACTAATAGAGATGGACATGTACAATTTCTACAATGCAACATACTTGAGACACCAACATGCTCATGTAACATGTTGTTGGAAAGATATAAGAACTTGCAATATGATGACAACATTAGTTCCTAATTTTTGTGTTGTCCAAATACTTTGTTTTAATGCTAAAAGACTAGGATTGAGGTCCCTTGCCAAAACTCACTATAATGGTAGCAACCTGATATTAGTCACCAAAATCCCAGAGGTAGGAATCAGGGATGATTTTAAGGAACCATACTTATTTAAAAGTGTAAAAATGTTGGCGAATCTTACCAATTCTTAAAACGCCAACTATAAAATGTTTGGCGATATTTTCCAAAAAGATTTTAATTTCCAAGGATTTTATATCATTTATATAATGATTTGGTGATTTTTAGGGTGAAAAATTTTTACCTCATCAAAATTGGGCGAAACATGGCTTCAAAAAATGCAAAATGGCGAATCTTTTTTTGGAGAAAAACATGGAAAAGTAGCCCATGGGATAAATTTCGCCCCTAAAATTATCCCTGGTAGGAATGCAACAACTTGTTGGAAATCCCATTACATCACTTACACCATAGAAGTGTTGTGATGGGTCTTGGCACTGATATATAAGGTAATTTAATACTTCAAGTTTGGCCTAATGTTCCATTTACCTTGGAAATCTACAACTTTTGCAAACTATAACTTGGTTGTATGAAGTCAACATGTGGCAAACAAGATATTGTTATAAATCCCTGAACTACTCTAGTAAACCTATTGTTGACAATGACCCTTTTTATTCCCTACCATGCAGGGAATTATGTAATTGATAGTAATTCAAAATGTGTGTAACCTTGTTCACTATTTTTTATGATATGATTTTGTAGATTTTTCACTAAGTTTTCAGCCACTGGTTTCAAAGGAAATTTATCATTATTTATGACATTCTTAGAAATTTAACATGCTGGAAATAAACATTAAATTTTTAGACTTTAAAACACTGTTCTAACTTCACTTTTCATTGACATAAAATAAATATTTAGCACGCCATTCAACACACAGAACGCAGGAATTTTTTGGCCAACGGCCATGGAAAACCCCACAAGGGGAAAACCAATCAGAGAGAGAGAGATTTATTATCAAGAAATTTACAGCAAAACCAAAAAATTTGCAGACCAACATATCTTAACCCAGAAGAGAAAATTTCTACCTCGTTTTCTGTGTCAAATAAAAAAATCAAACTCAGATTTTTTTCCTGTTTTCTGCCTCAATTTTCGTGTCGCTGTACAGACTATGTGGAATATACGGAATGTACCATACGGACTGACTGCACGGGTCTCGAAATCCGTGCCCAAAACAATTTCTTGAAAATCGTGCCTAGAAATCTACCTAAAAAATCGTGCATGTTGCCTCGAAAATCAGACTGTACGAACTGTAAGACCAGCAATAAATGTTGTTGTCCTTTCCTCAATTTTTGTGCCCTTTCTGTTGCTGTTCTTTCCCTCAATTTGCATGTTGCAAATATTTTTCTCTTTCTCAGAAAAATGGAAACTTTCTCTCTCATCTCTCTCCTTCACTTCAATCTACAAAAGTGAGGAAAATGACCTTCCCTTGCCTTTTTGAGAGAACCCTAGGGTTCATCTAATCTAACGGTGGAGATTAGTTTAGATCGGTGGATGAGATTAATTGCTCACATTTATTTCTCATAAATATTAATTTCACTCACCCACTTAAATTTATCAAAAAGTGACTTTACTCTCTAAAGTCAAATTAAATGCTCCACTTAAGTCATTTAATGCAAGGATCACTTTATTTCCCTTCACTAAGTGACTAAGGCTAAAGTCACTTAGGGGAACACTTCCCTAGGTACAAAACTAACACTCCCTCTTACTGAGGAAGGTGTTCTACACCACTCCCAACTTGTCCTTGAAGAAGTCAAACTTGCCCCTCCCCAAAGACTTTGTCATAATGTCTGCTACCTGCTCATCTGTGGAAATGTACTGAAGCGTAACTGCCCCTCTCTGAACATAGTCTCGGATGAAATGATATATGATCTCAATGTTCTTTGACCTGTCATGGAAAACCGGATTCTCATAGAGCTGGATGCAACTTTGATTGTCAGAGTAAATCACCGTAGGCCTAAGCTCCTGACCATATAGATTCACCAACAACTTGTGAAGCCACAAGGCTTTGCAGCTAGCCAAACTCGCTGCCATATACTCGGCCTCAGCAGAACTCAATGCAACGGATTTCTACTTCTAACTGAACCACGACACTACTGCCAAGCCCAAATTGAAACAACATCTGGAAGTGCTCTTCTGGTCTGCCACACTGCCTGCCCAATCTGAGTCTGTATAACCAACCAATTTGATCCCCTCTGAACTCCTATAGTCCAAACCAAAATCCATTGTCCCTGATATATTGTGCAACACATGTTTTGTAGCGACCCAGTGCACACTCCTAGGCTCAACCATGAACTGGCTAAGAGTGTTCAATGCAAAACACAAATATGGTCGAGTGTTGACTAGATACATCAATGACCCAATAAGCTGACGGTATAAATTATCATCCACCAACTCTCCCTCATAAGCATGAAGCTTCTTCCAGTTGGTTATCATAGGTGTCGACATAGGCCTGCAATCCTCCATCTTGAATCTCCTCAAAATGTCAACCGCATACTTTCCCTGCCCCAGGAAAATATGTCCAAGCTCCTGCCAAACCTCCAATCCTAGAAAATAATGCATCAGTCCAATATCAATCATCTCGTACTCTGCTGCAAGATCCTTCTTGGAAGTTGCAATGGGTCTCTCTCTTCCTGTGATAAACAATTCATCAACATATAGCAGAAGAACAAGCGGATCATCTCCAACCATGATGAAGTAGAGATTCAAATCTACTTCACTCTTCTAAAACACCATGCTCAACAAGTAAGAATCGATCCTGGAGTACCAAGGTCTAGGAGCTTGCTTCATCCCATAAAGGGCCTTCTTCAACCTGCACACATGAGACTCTCTCTCATGAATCTCAAAGCCCTGAGGATGCTCAATGTAAATCTCCTCCTATATGATCCCATTGAGAAATGCGGTCTTCACATCCATCTGATGGATCTTCCAACCCATTTTCGCTGCAATGGATATCAAGCTCCTGATAGAAGTATACCGAGTAACCGGCGCAAAAGTCTCATCATAATCAATGCCCTCAACCTGTGAAAATCCCCATGCTACAAACCTGGCTTTGTACTTCTCCACACTCCCATCTATCCCATGCTTAAGCTTGTAAAGCCACCGAGAAGTCACCACTGACTTCCCCTCAGGTCTCGGAACAATCTCCCATACATAATTCTTCATGATGGAATGGTACTCATCCATCATGGCATCTTTCCAAACCGAATGTTGGGAGGACTCCTCAAAAGTAGAAGGCTCAGAATCTCGTGTACTAGCCACCAACAACATTCCCAGTTTGCCAAGCATCTTGATGGCCCTCACATTCTCCCTGGGTGCCCCAAACTCCTGAGCTTCCTTCAAGGTATCTCGAAGCCACTTAGGTGCCTTCGTCATTGGAGGTTTCTCCCACACTGGTTGATCATCATCTGAAAATATGACAGAGGTGGAAACCCCGGTATCTCATGAACTTGAAGCTGGTGTACCAACACCAGGTGTACCCTGTAATCCTAATCCTGATCCTAATCCTAATCCTCTGTAAGGTGTACCTGTAATATTAGACCCATAACCTGTCCCCGAAGACCTTGTTGGCATAACCATTGAACTTGGTGAACCTGTTCCAACACTATGCGATCATGTAACCCCAAAAACTTGTGATCCTGACTACTGCGTAGATGGAACCTGTGGAACAACCTGAGGGCAGGGACCTGCTACTCTCCCTTCTCTAAATCTCTCGACTTCCTGAAGGCCTGCTCCTCCTGAAACTTCACATCCCTTATCACCACCACTTTCCTCTGAGAGGGAAGGTAAATACGGAAGGCCTTTGCAGTCTCATCATAGTCAACAAAGATTCCCTTCTCTGCAGTGGGTTCCAACTTTGTCCTCTTCTCTGAAGGGACATGAGAGTAATTCAGACTACCAAATATACGAAAATGGCTAACTTCAGGCTTCTTTCCTGAAAAGAACTCCTCAAGTGTCATATTCCCCACTGCATGATGGGAACTCCTATTCTGAAGATATACATCGATGCTGCAAGCCTCAGCCCAGAGAAAGAGAGGAAGTGACCGGTCATGTAGCATATCTCGGGCTGCTCCAAGAATGGACATGTTCTTCCTCTCTGCTACTCCATTATGCTTTGGAGTATACAGAACTATCAACTATATCCTGATACCCTCTTGTCTGTAAAATCCATCAAACTCCTTGGAGGTATACTCACCCCTGTTATCTGATCTAAGGACTCGAATCTTCCTCCCTGTTTGGTTCTCCACAAGAACTTTGAACTCTTGGAACCTCTGCAAGACTTCCTCATACTTCTTGCTCTTCAGAAAGTAGATCCAGATCTTCTTGGAATGGTCATCAATGAAAGTCACAAAGTACTTGTACCCTCTCACGGATACAAAAGACATCGGTCCTCATAAGTTTGAATGTATCAAGACAAGTATCCCCGCTGCTCTGCTATCATTGCTCAAAAAGCAGTCTTGGTGTACTTTCCCAAAGTACACCCCCTGCACACATCACTCTACCCTGTGTTGAATTCCGTTAAACCTGTAATCATCTGTCTCAATAACCCCAAGGCTGGATGATGCAAGCAAGCCATCCTCCTATTCCAAAGCTCACACAACTCACTGCCATTGTTGTGTGCCAAAGCATGTTGAGGCTAAAACAAGAGCCTATACAATTTCCCACATCTAGCTCCAATGGCAACTGAAGCATATGGTCCTGTAGTCTTGGGAAACATATGCACGTGTCCATCTAGGAAAGAAACCCCAAGATCCTAATCCTCGATCATGGAAACTAACGCTAGGTTTTTCTTCATCCCAAGTACATACAATACATCTCGTAATACCATGGGACTCATGGAATACCTCTGAAAGGTAATGGTCCCATGCCAAACTACACTGACTAATGAGTCATCTCCCAACACCACCTCCACATCCATATCTGTCTGTGAAAGCTCGAAGAACATCTCACGAGCACCTGTCATGTGGCTTGAGGCTCCGCTGTCAATGTACCAAGTGCTGGAAGTAGATGCACTGTAAGAATGGTTTGTCACCAAGGAAAACTCCCACTGACTGTCAACATCTGCACTGGTGAGAATAGATGCTCTCTTAATCTCAACATGCCCAGTCCATAGTGAAAACTTACTCTGAAATCTAGCGGCAAAGTCATCGACTTCTGTTGAAGCTATTTTCTACTGTTGCTTCTTCTTCTTGTTAGGACACGTTGCAGCATAGTGTCCCATTTTGTGACATGCAAATCACTTTACAGTTCTCAGATCCTTCTTCTGCCCATCATGTTGCTACTTGGCCCCACCCTTCTTGCTCTTCTTCTTCCCCTTCGTTGTCAATGCCACATCCTCCTCATCATGTCTACTAGTAGAAATATTGCACAACAAGAAACCCCTTCGAGTCTCCTCCTGAAGAAAGTCATCACATACCCTGTCCCAAGATGGTAAGTTCTCTCTAGCCACCAAACCCTGTACAAACACAACCCAAGGTGCAGTCACCCCATTCAAGGTTGTACTCACTAGTTCAGGACCAGTAACCACCACCCCCACAACTACAAGCTCATCTCTCACCTAAGAGATCCTAGTAAGATAAGACATACACGCCTCTCCTTTGACCATCTTTATATTTTCAGCTTCTCCCTAAGAACCATCTTCCTATTCTCATTAGAACTCTGAAATAACCCAGTCAAAGCACTCCACATCTCATGTGCATGGTCCTTCGCTGAAATGTGTGGTATAACATGGTCTTTAACAACATCTAAGATTATCCTCATGGCTTCAATATCCTTCTTAATGAAGGATGCATGTGCTATTGCATCAGTAGTAGCACTGGGAATGACAATGGGGTGAGTTGTAGTGTTATCGACAACCGCATCCCACAACTCATTCTCTCTCAGCACAAGCAAAATACAAGATTTCCATGAGACAAAGTTCGCTGCCCCATCCAACCTATCCTCAGTTCTCAACCCAACGAAATTCATTTTCTCAAAGAACAAGTTTCAACAAAATGTATTACTATCACAAACGGGTTTTTTTCTTCTTATGAATTATGGAAATGATTGTTTCTCTACAAATATTTAACTTTCTGCCCCACTCAGCTCTGATACCATGTATATTTTTCACTAAGTTTTCAGCCATCGGTTTCAAAGTAAAATTTATCACTATTTATGACATTCTCATAAATTTAACATGCTGGAAATAAACATTAAATTTTTAGACTTTAAAGCACTCTTGTAACTTCACTTTTCACTAACAGAAAATAAATATTTAGCACGCCATTGAACACACATAACACGGGAAATTTTTGGCCAATGGCCCTGGAAAAACCTACAAGGGGAAAATTAGTCAGAGAGAGAGAGAGATTTTATTATGAGGAAATTTACAGCAAAACTCAGAAATTTTTAGACAAACTTATCTCAACCTGGAAGAGAAAATTTTTGCCTCGTTTTTTGTGCCAAATAGAAAAAATAGAACTCATACTTTTTCCTGTTTTCTGCCTCAATTTTTGTGCCGCTCGGACTGTACGAAATGTACTATATGGACCTCAAAATATGTGCCAAAAAAATCTCAAAAATCGTGCCCAAATCTGCCTTGAAAATCTGTCTGTTGCCTCAAAAACCGTACCATACGGACTGTACAGACGAACAGAAAATGATGTTGTCCTCTCCTTGATTTATGTGCCCTTTTTGCTGATGTTCTTTCCCTCGATTTGTGTGCTGCACATATTTTCTCTTTCTCAGAAAAATGGAAACTTTCTCTCTCAGCTCTCTCCTTCACTTCAATCTACAAAAGTGACGAAAATGACCTTCCCTTGCCTTTTTGGGAGAACCCTAGGGTTCATCTAATCTAACGGTGGAGATTAGATTAGATCGGTGGATGAGATTAAATGCTCACATTTATTTCTCATAAATGTTAATTTCACTCACCCACTTAAATTTATCAAAAAGTGACTTTACTCTCTAAAGTCAAATTAAATGCTCCACTTAAGTCATTTAATGCAAGGGTCACTTTATTTCCCTTCACTAAGTGACTAACGCTAAAGTCACTTAGGGGAACACTTCCCTAGGTACAAAACTAACATATTTGTGCATAGTATGTGGTGTTTTTACCTAAGTTTTTCAGAGTGAGCTCCTTATTGTCGATTTCACTTTTCATTTTCCTTAATCTAACAAAGCCTAGCAGTTGAATGCCTCGATCTGATCAGTCACTACAGTTGATCACTAACTCTTCTTCCATTTGAACGGTGTAGCCACCAACATGTATGTAACTACAGTTGACACAGGGGTGATTATAATCTACTTAAATACCAAATCTATTGAGTTGCCACATACACAACCATGCAAACCCATAGCTACATGTCATGCACTTGTAATGTAAACAGCCGATCTAGGCCAATATAAATTGCACTTATGCTTTGGTCCATAACAGTTCTACTTGAACTTAGGTGAGCGAGGAAGGCCTTGGCAGTTTTGCTTTCATGAATTGAGGTGACTTTTTCTTTGCCCCTTCCCTGATCTGCAATGTTGTCTCTGCTCCGATGGTGCTCTGCAGTTCTATGTCTAATGAATCTATAACAGGAGAGCGAGCCATAAAATTGTCTCCAATTTATGTATTTGTTAATGTTGTTGATTATTACATCAAGATTTTTCCAGTACCAGACTCATATGTTGTTGTTTAGAAGGGTTGTGTTGTATGAGAAGTCTGTGTAGGAGGCAGTGCAGAACTCAAGAATGGGTAGAGAAAAATGAAAAGAGCATTTTAAATTTATGTTTGTTTGTTTATTACTAACTATAGCCATAACTCTTTGGGAGAAAACAAATTGCAATGCAATATTGTTGGCTTCCTTGTTCGCCAAAATTACAGTGTAGTATGCTCTTGTTTCTTGTTGTAAAGAAACAACATTTGGTAGAACCCAATTTGGTCTGGAATGAAACAATGAATTTGCTAGAAGCTCTCTTTCAGAGCACTTGAAATTTATATCTATAAGAACCTTTTGTTGAATCTTTTGTCCTTTTTCAAATCTTGTGGAGTTAAAGAAGTACTAGTGTTCTTTCATCTCTTGCCTACAAGCAAGCCGGAGCATGTAGCTTATGTTGCAAAGCTTAGAGGACTATGAATTCTTTGGGTTGGCAGCTCGATTTTCTTTGTCATATGATTCTATATCGATGGCAAGAAAAAATGGCCCACTTGTACTTATTAATTTACTCTTTAAACTTGAAGTACAAATTTTAATTAAAATTTCTAATGTCTAGCAAACAAGACATTTGGGCATGAATATTTTATTTATTACTCAATCAAATGCATCGCTAGGAAATCAACTTCAAACCTCACTACCTATTGCTTGATTTATTAACTAAGAGGAATGGTTTTGGAGGAAACGATTGTGCATAAATTCATTTATTGTTCATTTGAATTATACATTATTAATGGTATTTCTATGACGAGGTTACTAGTATTGAAAAGTTATATATAAACATTTCCTTATAGGAGAGCATTATCTCATAGGATTTGAAGAGATACAGAGATCATTACTTCAGAATTTGAATTTGGGGCTTATAAAGTTTGAACACTAAACCTTTCTTATTCTCCTCTCCAAACAATATCCATGTTCCCAGGATAGGAACAATCTCTATAAAATTTAATTTAAGCTTGAAATGTTGCTAGAAGGCATTTGACCTCTATTTCTTCTCCCATTTAACCTATTCACTTGTTATTTTAAAAGTAAGTGGTTCATTTCTACCAATATTTTCAGTTCTTTCCTTGCCTTTCACATCAAGAGAACATTGATGATGTGTTGTTCCTATCTCTCTCTCAATTTCCAAAAAGCATTTTTGGACTCTTTAAAGTTGGCAACCATTTTATCCCAAAAAGTAGAGTTATCAACACTCAATATTTCTCCTAAATTTCTTACTTTGAAGAAGTAATATGATATAATAATTATCAAATGCATTGCTAGGTAGTGGACTACACACCTCACTTCATGTTGGTAGATTTTTAGCTAAGCATAATGGTTTTGGAGGACACGATTGTGCTTAATTTCATTTATTTTTCATTTTGAATTATACATTTTTAATGGTATTTCTATGATGAGGTTACAAATATTGAAAAATTATATATATACATTTATGGGTCCGTTTGACATATAAGAAAGTATTATCTCCTGGGATTTTAAGAGATATAGAGAGCATTATTTCTGAATTTCTTGGTATTGGAGTTTTCGTACTTAAGAAACAGTTGAGTGAAGAATTTACAAGTAGCAATGAGGTTATAAAGGCGATTTCTGCAATGACGCCATTGCTGACATTGTTAGTGCTTTTAAACAAGATCTAATCCATTCGTTCATGTAATAACGATTATCATATATTAATTTCTCAAACAAGGATTTCCATTTTAATACGAATTTTTTTTGCAATGAAACTTATCCACATATACTACATATACATCTATGTTTTGTTTAAATCTTAAACAAATAGTTTTGAAGATTAAAAAAATGTTCCCACGCCGCCAAATATACATAATAATAAAAAATAAAAAAACTTTTCTCAACCCTAAATATACATCAAAAACTTTTATCAAAGTCCAACTTCAAGATCATGAAATCCATTCCAAACTCTAAGAAACATTTTAAAGTACTATGTATATATCTAAGAAACCTTTGCACATAATATAATGGAGTGGACATCCTTAGAAACCTATACACTATTCTCTCATAGATTATCACTAAGCAACACTAATAGGTCCATATAATACATTCTAAGGTTATTATGGATAATGATCTTATTTGGGATGATCATTAATTACTGCTTTAACAAGGTTTCTATTATATGTGATCAACTATGCGTCTGCTAGTCTTTAATTTATTACTAATATTAGTTGATTAGCTCATATATTTCCCTTAATGTTATAGGTTCATTAGCTTATGGATATTAAACTGGCAGGCAAGATTGCAGGTAGCTCTGATGAATATGAGATGTTAACTACTATACTATTTGATAGAATTATATCATTGAGACACCAGAAGCAGTGGTCCACATATGGTAGGTTGCAAAATTGGCTTTTAAAACCTTACAAGGAGAAGTTATGTCCCTATAAAGAGTCAACTAGAATTGAAATTGTAAGACTATGACAACAAAATAAACTTCGTGTATCATTCCTGTTTGCATGGTCTTACCATCGAGATTGAAAATGAGTAGTACTATAACTAGTGCACCGCATAACGTGGTGAACGCAAGCCAATATGATCATGAATGAACAACCATAAATGATCCCATCCTTCATGGTTATAACTTGCATTTGCTCAAGCATAACTCCATCTATTCTAAAGCACAAAATTATCTTGAAGACGTAATTTTCCTAATGTTTTCCTGCCTACAATGGACAAATGATGCTTGCCACTGAGATCATTCTTTTTGTTGGAAATACTTTATGTCAAGGTAGTGGCAAGTTTGCGTGATCATCAATGCTTTTTTTATGGTTCAATGGTATGCATTCGATTCCCCTACTCTTCAAACGAGCGAGCATGCAAGAACGATCTTTGTAGTAGATTGATGCATATTATCAGTTATTCCACAAGTAAAAATATGTTAATATTATAGTTTATAAGAGCATGGATATGTTAAGGACAATTATTATGTTATATGTTATAAATATAGCTATAGTACATACAATATGCTAATATCAATTACTTACTCTGTGAACAACTTTACTCAAGATTTTGATAGCCTCCTCACTTCTGGATCGAGTAGGTTGAGTAGCTTGCTAGTTCATGTTGTTTCTCAGAGCAACGACAACCCTCTACCCTGCAAGAGAGCGAGGGACAGATCCCCTCACATATAAAGTTTAAGCACACAATTGATTGCGTATTGATGCACTCTCGAAGCTTTACAAACCCAATTGCAAGGAATATGCATATGTGCTGCTCATTTAACTTGTCATATGCATAAAACCTAGGTGCTAAAACAAGGAGGCATAAATGAGGTAAGAAATTTGATCTTGAAGTTGTTACATGACCCACTCAGTATAAACAGGATAATAACCATGGCTAAATTAGATTGGTCCACCCCTAAAAATAATCACATACGTTGAGAAGATTACAAATTTTCAAGCCTAAAACCTTTACTTGTAGTAAACAATTCGACGATTTGGGTCAAAATAGGTGGATTTATTTGACACAATTTTGGATAAATCCGGTCGGAATTTTTTAAATTCAAGGTTACGGCTATCAAATTCTGGAATTTTGGGTGCCCCAAGGGTTTTCGAGGGTAGTGAATTCATTTCTAATATCAAAATCACAATTAAAACACAGTTAAATTCTAATTTTGCAAAATAAAAAACATCAAATTACAACACAAAAAACTTTCTAGTCAAAATCATTTAATTTTTATGACAAATATTATGTTTTTCTCTTACTTCTCACTATCACTTCGAAATTCTAAGCAAAGAATTTACATAATAAATAAGATTTGT
>LPNX010629987.1:0-21507 GCA_001517045.1 Pseudotsuga menziesii
AAAACCATATATAATAACCATTTTTAATAGCCATTGTACCATTTTCCTTTAATATTGGATCAGTATAACTTTTAAGATGAAATAACCCATTTGGATCATCCATAGTGATTGAAAGAATAACCAATCAAAAGAGTTTCAAAATTAGGATCATGGTTCACTTTATAAGGTCGATACTAAAACTCATTTGTGAAGAAAGACATGACACAAGTGCTTTGTTCAAAGGCAACACATCTTTGTTTCTATAATAACAAACATAGAAGACCTAACCTATTTCCACCCACTCTTTTTCTTTAATAAATATTTGAATTTTATGTCTTTTTCATGTTAATAATTCATGAAAAAGAACAAAGGAATGACATCAAATAGTGGAAGAAACGAGTGTCGCAAGGAATGCAACTATGTTCCAAATGTATAGAACATACCTATGCAAAACAAATGCAAAAAAAGTGTTAGACAAGTTGTGGACACTATTCATCTATTTTTTATAAGGATAATGATTTTAAAATTAAAATGACTTGGAAACATACATGCAAGTCTCATTGTTTCTATAGGCTGGAAGTATGACTCATGGGCACATTGCAAGAACTCTCTCCATGAATAAAGAAACAAGTATAGTCCTGTAATTGAATTGATTATGTTGACCCAACCCGCAATATGTTAGGTGAGTTTTCAGGTTGACAAGCACATATTTGGACCTATCACAAATGATGGGCCTCAATCAATCAAGTATGAAATACATTTGGGCTTGGGAAGCTTAGTAAGGTGAATTTTATCACTCCATCCGAGTAATGGTCAATATAATGATTTTGAGACTAAGATTAACAATTTTCTCAACAGATATTTGGGATCTTAATTTATGTGCATATGAAGTATACTAATCTTCTATGTGCTCATGGAATCATGGTGAGAGTGCCACCCCCTAATCCCTTAAGGACTATCATATCCCCATGATGGGGCAATTCTATCAGAAAATATGTATTCCACCTCAATATTTAGGATAGTATCAACAATCACAAAGGCCTCTCGATCGACTCTCACTAGGTTATGAGTAGTTCAAGCAATTGTGATTGTGCCCACATGATGGCACAAAAAAAATAACTAGAGGAGAAAACAATATTGTATTGCATCCATGTCTATGAGCTCATTAAACAAAAGTCTATAGACTTCTTCAAGCTCATGCTCTCTCCATATGATCACCATTTTGAATCACTTGCATTGACAAGAAAAAAATTTAGAATTAGATTTTATTTTTTGCACTTGAATGAAGGGCCTTATGACTTATTTTTAAGGAATTCGTGGGGTACCACAATTGTTTTCAAGACAATCGTAGGGAGGGATGTTCCCCTACAACCATTGAATGGGATACCTATACAAGAACATATGGGTTGTAACACCAACAAGGCGAGTGTGAAAATCAACAGCTCAACTTTCCAAATTCAACTAGTTATTAAGAAATAATGCAAAGAAAGTGGTTGAGAAGTACCTTGGGCCACTTGGATAACCTCCTTATTGAGATTGTGACTAATTCAAATTTCCAACATTTCCATAAGTCAAATCCACATGAAACCTACACAAAGATCAACAAGAAACCCTTCTCATAGTCATTTAATCATTAATCAAAATAATCAACAAAAATGAAAATATGTAACTAACTGAAATAAGAAACTTTTAAAGGAAATTAAATTCACCTCGAAATCTACTAATCAATTCACAAATCAATTAACACAAGATTGAGGGTGGGGCGACGAGGGGCAAAAGAGAGATCTTCCTTTTATTCCAAGAAATGACAGCAAGGTAGTTATATACCTAAATTTCTATTGCAACACCTCCACCATGTTCTGGTTTCCTCCATCTCGAACCACTAACATACCACCAATTTGCTCTTGCTTCTTGATGTCAAAAGGGCAGGACAATTATGGGAAATTGAGACTCCAAATCGATCTTGAAAGGGAAAATGATTAGAAACGATGGCTTCTAATGGAAATGGAACTATAAAATCCATAGGCATTCACTACTTGATCCTCTGACATGAGGGTACAAAATAAATGTGGTGCCCTTTCTCAAGCTCAATGCCTTATTTAATACATATGAAAGGTGGTTTAAGTAGTTCATACAAGCTATAATCATGTTTAGGTATATGGACAATGAGAAACCAACTTAGAGTTCATAATTAATGCACATTTATTATTATTTTTCATTTTTGGAATGCCTGTGTGAATTTATTTAGAGGAACATGTAGAACCCCATGGGTTGCTTTAAGGAAACCAACGAGAACCAAGGAAAAAACATTTTTTTAGAAGAATTCTCAGTGATTCTAATAACACGAACGGATTGTAGCATGTTTCAAGCAATTGTGGACTTTATAATGCTATAACAAATTCCTAATTACATTAACCATTATGTATCTAGCACCATATCCATCTCATTGAGTGGTAGAGAGTAGAAACCTATTTGTAGATCCAATTCTTGGATTTGAGTTAAGACTTTATGACATCTACATACTCCTATGACCTTTTCTCCATAAACAACTATAAATATGAGGTCCTTGGTGGGGTACACAAAAGGAATTAGTTTTTTAGCAACAACAATGTTTATCATAGTTAGGAATATCATTGGAAGCTACAAATTATTGTTACATTTCTATCTTTTATAACTCCTTTAATCTTTAGGTTTTTAGGTTGCAATTTCCGCATCATGGTCACCAGTAGAACTATAGGTTCTTTTCTTATTTCCTTGGGACCTAGATCCTATTAGTGTTCCCAAGATAAGGAAGCATATATCTTGTGGTAAGTTCTGTATTTAGTCTTTATGCATAGCAAAAAAAAATTGAGATACATCTTCTCCTTTTATAGGATAATTTTGGCATTGTTTCACTATCGGTATCCCATGTTTGCTTCATTGGATTGATGTATTCTACCCCGACTCCCTTTGTGAACTATGGTCAAAAGTTCAAACTTACTAGCAGATCTTTGTAAGTGATTTGTTTGATCGTTGACTCATCTCATCCTTCAAATTGTTTGTTAATCATTTCCTTGACTTTATCATCAACAATTTATCATTGTTGTTGACACCTCTTATTAAGTCTTGTTTCCACCTTTCAATATCTTCAATTAACTTTTCAATTTTATTCCCTAATTCTTTCTTAGACTTGTCAATCCTATCCATAATATGTGATGCACTATTGGTTTCAACTTCATATGGTTTTAACTTCATAACGATAACCCTCAAATTGAGCTTACTCATAATAGCCCATTTTGGTGGTGACATCTATGTTGGACCTCCCTTTTACTTTACTTTATAGTGACTATGTATATAAAGTTGAAATAATATTTTTATAAATTCTATTTATAGGTAAGTTTTGGATTTACTAAAGTGAGTTTATAGTCGAAGATTGATTTTTTATTTATTTTTAAATAAACCAAACTTTGGAATAAAAATTGAAGAGAAATTATGGATAAGTTTTTTATGGGAGGTTTCTACCTTAGGAAATGTCTCGCGCGAATTTAAAATTACGATTGTATGACCTGAACAACGCTAAATTGTACAGTAGTATACATAAATGAACAACGGAAATGGTGGAAGGTACAACAAATAAATGGTAAATGGCAATACCAAGTGTGGTTGACTGTGTACGACAATGGTTGCACATGTTTGTTGAACTATGGTACATTTAGTGTGGTTGATTGTTAGCCTCCGGAGTCTGCACATGGTAATAAAATGTGTGTTCTGAGCATGCTTCAAGCGAGCTGAGCCGTAATCATCATGTCTCGCTTCCAAATGAAGCGCATCTTTAGCGAGCATCGGGTCTCTGACAAAATATTGCAAACTATCAAATATACAGTATTGTTAGCCAATAAAATCACTCCAACTACTATTAATTTGAATTTGATTTGATTAAAAGGTTGTACTGCATAACAATGAGGGTTGAGCTTTTTAAAACTCATGTGCGGAAAAGAGCGACCTCGACATGGGTTATGTCATCAAAGCTGGGCTCAAGCCACCCTGTGCTAATCTCCATGTGCGGAGGCTATGTATGACAATGGTTGCACATGTTTGTTGAACTATGGTACATAAATGTATTCACATTGTACAAAAGGACAACCTCTATTACAGTTGTAATAGATAGAGTACACTGTGTTGATGCCACTGAATGGAACAAATTGCATTAGGTACAAGATAGAGTACATTGTGTTGATGCCACTGTACGAAACAAATGCATTAGGTAACAGATCTATTTGGAATACATAAATTAGTATATACTATAAAGGTGGAATTGTAGAAACTTATGTTTGATTGATAAAAATGATAATTACAATGAGTCATACGATGATATACTTATACACATTGCCTAGTCACGAGGTGAAAGGGTATGTGTCGTTTAAGATTTTATTAAGATAATTATATTATTATTATTTTATCTATCATTTATTATTTTATCTATCATTACATTTATGACAAAGTATGTTAACATTTTATAATGTACAATAATTACTCCAATTTAACCATCTAAGGAAATGGGCTTTACTAATGCTACATGTAGTTGTGTTAATTCTACTAAAAGTTATGTTGCTTCTCTGACCTACATAAGGCCTAACACCATTTTTCTTTGTAGATGAAATGTTGCTATTGTGAATAAAATCATTTTTCTTTGTAGATGAAATGTTGTTATTGTGAATAAAAGGTCTTATGTTGCACATCATCCTAAAACCATTTTTCTTTGCAAATAAAATGATGTAACATTGGGTAGAAGTAGTTTGCTAAATGCTAATTCTACTAACACAATAAAAGTGGTTTTGTTAATTCTATTACAATGTGTTTTGCTCTTATGACCTACATAAAGCTGAAAATGTGTTTTTCTTATGATCCAAGTAAAATTCAAAACATTTGAATCATCTACATAATGAAAGCTTATTAATATTTTATAGTATTTTTGTTTTCTTGATCATTATATCGATATATCTCCATATTGCTTATAAAACTCATCGTGATAATGTCCTTTATTGTTTTGAAACATTGACATTAATTATTAATATTATTGTAGTTTTGTGTTAAGTAAATGAGGATCTTGATATATTTATGTATTCATTTTGTTTACTACTCGGTGTATGCATTGTTACATTTTGCTTATCCTTTACACATTTTTCAAAATCTGCTAAAACGTTTCTTAGTTCAATTTATACTACTTTTCACTCATGCATATTTTCATTTTCATTGTTTTGATTGGATTATTGTTCAATATTTGGTGAAAATGTGTTTATACAGATATGTTATATTGAAAATGTATTTATACAAATATGTTATATTTCTTCAAGTAGTTTTAAGTCACTGGTGGTTCGAAATCTATACAATGCTCATAATCATTTTCAATTTCAACTAAAATGCTAGTAAACTAGTATGTATTATTTGATTAAGGTTGGTTGAATTATTTAAAATTAATGGTTATTTTTTTTAACTTTTTAAGCATCTATTTATTTATGTATTAGTTGATGTGTTTTTCTAAGTCTAGAAGTGGTTGTGCAATTTATGCTTGTTGAGTATAAATTGTTATTGATGTTAAAGAATATATCAAAGAAGATGTCAAAGAATCAAATGTCAAGGGGATTTCCAAAAGAACATCGAAAGAAGTTGAATATTTGCTTGCACACAGCCAGCTTGAAGACATACTTATGGAAGAATGTGGAAGTCATGTGAGAGAAAAAATCCCACCATGACATTGGTTGCTTATAATAACTTAAAGAAGAATATTGAAAATGACTTATATGTGCAAATGCCATTTGTGAGGCTTATGAATAAAGAGAAACAAAATTGTGTGTAAAAGCCATAAAAAGAATATGGTATGTGGTACAAAGATTTATAAAAAAACATAAGTAATAAACTGATGTCTACAAAATTCCCACAAGGATGTTGGCATATGTGCGTCATACACCACACAAAGATGAATTGTGCAAAGCAACATGCCGATGCAGATCCTAACTTGTTGAAAACGTAATCAAGTGGGACGTTATCCGAAGTTAAGGAACTTCACCAAGTGGAGATATCTCTTGAGTCAAGAAGATTATAAATAAGCAAAAGATGGATGTGGTGAAGTAAGCTTCTGAAAAATGAAGATCTGAGATAGCTACTTGGAAAAGCTTAGGAATTTTCTTTGGCATATCAATGGCTCTTTGATCGTAGAAAGTATCATTATGCAATGGAGCAAGAGCGTGCAAATCAATCAGTGATGAACAAAGAATTAGTGTGCTTGAAGAAAATGAAACTCGTATCTTGGATGTGTGAAGTTCTTACTCAATAAAGACGTAGATCAGAGAACAACAACTATAATTGAGCCAAAGACTCTATTCAAACGCAAATCAACTGAAAATACGTAGATGCATTAAAAATTGCACATCATTTTTTAGGCAACTGTTTGTGTTGAAGCATATATTCAGATGCATATCAATGAAGGTACAACAATTGTGGATTGTGAATATAAGATATTTTGCAGTATTTTGCAGAGAATGGTGAGCACTCAACCTCGAGAACAATGATGGTTGATACATAAAATAGAAAACAATATGAATGGAATGCGTAGGCAAAGAACATCATATTGTGCGGGTTAGTTGATGTTGAGCTTACCAAGGTAATGCAATGCACCACATAAAAAGAAGTTTGGGATAAACTAAGAACTATCTATGAAGACGATGACAAAGTTATAAAGGCCAAACTACAAACACTCTTAGAGCAGTTTGAGACTCTCAAAATGAAGGAGGAAGAAGATCTTACCCCATGCTTCCTAAGAGTGGATGAGATAGTAAACTCCATAACAGGACTCAGACCTACGATTAAAGAGAAGTCAGTCATACAAAATATCATGACAACTCTCCCTACACAGTTCAATTCAAAAGTGTCAATCTTAGAAGACATAAGTTATTTGGACGATCTAACCAAGGATTAACTATATGGAATTCTCACAGCATATGAAATGAGAATAGAACCCGAGAACGTATCCGGGAAAGAAGCCACATTTAAAGCAACAGCAATGTACAAGTCCAAAAAAATTGAATGAAAGAATACAACAAACATGTCAGACGAAAAAGAGGCCAATTTTGTGAGAAGATTGAAAAGAAGACAAGGTAAGTACAAAGGAAAACTACCTTTTAAGTGTTTTAAATGTGGCGAGATTGGAAATTTTGCTTCAAAGTGCACATATGAGGTAAACAGATACAATGAAAGCGAGGAAGAAAATTAGAATATCAAGAACGAAGATGCAAGCTTCAACAAAACAAAATTATGAGAAAAAAGAATTTTCAAAGGCAGAAGAAAATCTTGTACACCAAGGAGAATAGTGCTTCAGATGAAGAATAGAATGATGATAGTCCAGGGGATGTATTATTCATGCCCCTGATTTAGGATGAGAAGGAAACATGAGAAAAATAATCAAATAAAGGAGCTCCCGCCAGTATATCCAATGTTGCAAAGGAATGGACATACAATGGAATCTATCTTCCTTCTCCAGAGTATGCTGAAAAGAAGAAATCAAGAAGCTCAAAATAACTATTCAAGTTGGAGAAAATTTTTGACAATAGAGACTCCTATGATGAAGTTACAAGATCACTGTCGAAGTGTAAAAGGTCCAGTTGCTCTGAAGGAAGTTAAATTTCTAAAGATGAGGACATTATTGATGTTGACTAGGAAGGTGAGATAATTAGCGCACTCGAAGATTTGAAGAGATCAAGAAAATATAACGTGCTAAAGGAACAACTTGAAATGGATGAATAAAAAGTCAAGTAGATTGGGAATATGCATGAAGACTTGAAGAAACAAATGGAAGCCAAGGAAGAGGAATTGTTGTGCGCAAAATATAGAATCAAGGAACTAGAAGAAAATAAATGTGCGCTTGAGAAGTCCTGGATGGAGTCAGAATTAGTGAATGAGATACTGCAAAAAAAATTGCACTAAAAGAATCAGATGTCTCACACTTGAAAGCACTCAATGCAATTCAAGGAAATGTTGGAATAGGTATTGACACAGAAACTCAAAATAAGTTCAACAATAGATTGACTATCCTAGATGAAATCCTAAGATGTTAACAATCTCCAGAAGATCGTATTGGTATTGGGTTTGTAAGGGCTAATGATGGCATGAGCGACAAATAAGAACCTGGTTTCAACTAACATGCTACATTCCACAGAAAACTTGAAGTTCTTACAAGAAGTGAGAAACTCAACTATGCTAACACTTCAAGATATAAAAATGCCAACAGCATTGTAAAATGTTGGAAGTGTAATTTTGTTGGACATATAGCAAAATATTTCCACAGCATAATATTTTATGTATGTAATAAATATGGGCACAAGTCCTTGAAATGTTTCCTGAAAAATCAGCAGCAAAGGAAACCTGGTTGGAAATAATTTGTAGAAAATTGTTCACCCCAGGAATAGAGGTCAAGTATGCGCCAGAATAATTCGAAAATAAATGTATCTCAAAAGCGCATAAAAAGTGAAGATAAAATCAACACAACTCAATCAATCAAGAATATATGGATAAGAAAGACATCTCAGGAATGCACAAAAGATGGCACTAACAACTACACAGTATCTGCAGCAAGTGATTGATGCTTACATTGCTAACCTAGAAAGGTTATGTAGGATCCTTGAGTCCAAAAGAGGTACATTAGAAACTCAAGGATTAATGAAGTAAGTGGGTGTGCATTGAATTATTGTATATTTTGAAGCATTTAGTTGTTATTATCAAAGTAAAATTGCCATGCATTAAACAGTAAGGAAATAAATGTACAAGTAATACACCATGACAGTGAAAAAGGGAATCCTTTTGTATTATGTTCAAAATATTATTACAAAATTTTGGAGCTTCAAAGCTTGTATTACATTAGGCCACAATTGGGCGATAAGGACAAAAATGAAGCGCAACAAAACTGAAGAAGGACAGTAAATGGAAATGAATCACATATGCAAATCGAGGTTGATTTCTTCCGCTTTGACAAATGGAAGTGGTGAAAGGTGCAAGTACAAGTCCATTGGATCTAGCTCTGCAGACTTGGGTGACTGCAACAGAGGAAGAAGATCAAGATTCAAAGATGACGAATCATCATAAGCGTTCTTAGCCCCAAGACGATTCAAAAGGTTAAATGTTGGTTACGGCTATTGTTCCATAATATCCACTCACCTACTCAATTTGGACAACATCTCTAAAGTAGTCCAGTTGAAGTACGATTGTTGGCACCACAACATGAATTGGATTCTTTCTCTAAATTTTCCAAATGCCTATATTTGCCTGCAACTGTCCTAGATCCATCTGCTAAGACTAAACTATCGTGTGAATACTTTCAAGGGAATTATTCAATCGATGGAAATAATACATTATGGTGAACAAAGACTAAAGAATGGAAAATCAACACACAAATTACAAATAAGATCGACAGTGTGTGAACCATGGAAGTGAACAGAGTGAAAACACCACTAACTTATAGAATTGGGAAGTGACTCCTCACACACCCAATCATAAATTGAAGGGACGTCGAATTTGATGAGTTCATGCATCATGCAATCCAAGGAGATCATGCCAAAGCTAAAATTTAATGCATGGGTTGATAAAGGAATAAAATACGATTAAGAATAATGATGTTGGAGTGAAAGGAACAATACAAATACACCATGTGGGAAAGAAATCGGGCACATCAATTCTTACCAAGCACGTGAAATATTGGAAGTGTGTGTGATAACAAGGAAAAATCATTAAAGACAATAAAACACCTCGTGTTCACAGTTCGAAACACGATTACTTGCAGACTACATTATATTAGATGCAGAAAATGTGATTAAGGAAAAATAGGTAAGATCCATGAATCTGACGCATAGAAGGAATTTTCTGTGACTTGGCGTATTAGAAGAAGTGAGCACAAATCCAGGGAAAGAAAACAAAGAAAAAGGTCCCTTTTCCATTGATGTCAAAGGGGGGAAGAAGATGAAAAAGAAAGATCCCAATGACAGGGGGAGAAATCATAGAGTGAAGAAATTGGAAGATATCGAATATGAAAAAGGAATATGAAAAAGAAAGAAAAATCCAAATGACAAGGGAGAAATGACACAATAAAAGAATCCTTTGAAACAGTGAAGTAAATCTCACTTTTAGGGGGGGAGTTTATAAAAGGTACTATCATGTAAGGGAGTGTTGACATCAATGACAAATGGGGAGATTGTTGAGCATAAATTGTCATTGATGTCAAAGAATATATCAAAGGAGATGTCAAAGAATCAAATTTCAAGGGGATTTCCAAAAGAAAATCAGAAAAGCCGAAGACTTCCTCGCACACATCCATCTTGAAGACAAGCTTATGGAATAATGTGGAAGTCATGTGAGAGCAAAGATCCCACCATGACATTGGTCGCAAATATGCATATAAAAATACTTAAAGAAGAATATTGAAAATGGATTATATGCACAAATACCATTTGTGATACTTATGAATAAAGAGAAACAAAAATGTATGTAAAAGTCCCACAAAGAATAAGGTATGTGGTACAAATATTTATAAAGAAACATAAGTAATAAATCGATGTGTGAAAAATTCCCACAAGGATGCTAGAATATGTGCGTCATTCACCACACAAAGATGAATTGCGAAAAGCAACACACCGATGTAGATCCTAACTTGTTGAAAATGCAATCAAGTGGGACATTATCCAAAGTTAAGGAACTTAAACAAGTGGACACATCTCTTGAGTCAAGAATATTATAAATAAGAAACAGATAGATCTGGTGAAGTAAGCTTGTGAAAAATGAAGATCTGAGATAGCTACTTGGACAAGCTTTGAAATTTTCTTTGGGGTATCAATGGCTCATTTAGCAAAGAGAGTATATTTATGCAAAGGAGCCAGAGTGCGTAGATCATTCGGTGATGAATAGAGAATTAGTGCGCTTGAAGAAAATGATACACGTATCTTGGATGTGTGATGTTATTACTTAGTAAAGACACAGATCACATAACAACAAGGATAACTAAGCCAAAGGCTATATTCAAGCGCAGATTAGTTGAAAGGACATAGATGTAGTAAAAGTCTCTCATCATTTTTTGGGACATTGTATGTGTAGACAAAAATATTTAGACATAGATCAACAAAGGTACATCAATTACAGATTGTGGAGATAAGGTGTTTTGCAGTTATTCTTAATACAATTATACTTCATATCAGGGAGGTCAAACGGGGCAAGGAGCAGAGGGTTGCAGCCTCCTTCCAGTCGGTGTTGGAGAATATAATTATGGTGTAGCAACATCCTTTCTATTGCAGATAAAATTAAGGGGTTCGTAGTCTCCTTCCAATCGGTGCTATAGAACAAATAGAAGTTGGTGCTTCCACAATCGAAGAGTGCATTTTTCCATAGGTTAGAACTTGAATACACAAGTTGTATTTTGTCCATTCGGACTGATATATGTTTAGGTTGGTGCGTGAAGATCATTAGTTGGTTCTCATGCAGATTGAGGTTGTTGCAGGCCGATGCTAGCATTCCACGGATTGTACTTGGGATCGGTTCAACACCTGAAATGAGTGGATGCTCATGTTTGAATACCGTTCTCTTCCACTAATGTAATTCTACATATATATATATATTTATAGATAAACATTTATTATTCAATATTTGTGTGATGCTCCTATTTTTTTGGATGGTAGAAAGTTTGATTTATGTGAAAATATGCATAAGTTAAAATCATACATATCTGCATTATTACTGATTCACCCCCCACCCTCAGTAATAAGTTAATTCCAACAATGCTTTTATGATTTTTGTTGCTCATGTGGATCAGATAAACCTAGCGCCAATTCCTTTGTAAATGAATGGTGCAAGTGTGGTTAACTCTTATTGTCCACCTAAACCTAGCACTAGTTTTTAAATGAAATAGTGTAAATGTAGTTAGAAGATATTGTTATTGTGTTAATGTTACTAGAACAATAAAGTGGTTGTGTTAACTCTATTATAGGGTTTTCCTCTAGTTGACTACATAAACCTGGCACCATTTGTGCTACTCTTATGGTTGTAAGTGTGACTAAAAACATTGGAATCGTCCAATTAATAGAAAAGGCAATAAGATTACAATGTATTTTTTGTTTCAATACCATTTCACGATCTGAATATACATGCATAGTCCACTTGTGTCTGAAACTCATCATTATAATATGTTCTAGAAACTCCATTTGTAATATTATATTTTGTTTAGTTTTTTTATTGTTGAAGATTTTGATTTACTACACTCTAGTTTATTCCTTTTGGAGTTCATTAGAGCATTTTAATCATATTTATCCTTTGACTCATTGTTCAAAATCTAGTAAAACTATTTAATATTTGTTAGTTTACATTGATTTCCAATGATATTTTCATTTTCATTGTGGTAATCAACTTCATTGCTCAAATTATTGTGAAAATGTGCTTGTAAAAATATGTTTAATTTCTTTTATCATATAACAATGGTTAAAAATATTTGCAGTGCCCATAATTTTGTGTCATATTATGTGGTTATAACATACATAAGTTTACCTATAATAATAAACAATATCAAATAACCAAATGTCACGTGTTTATTGAAGTATGTGATTATTCAATGTATACTTATACACGACATCACATGCTATTGTAGTTACTCGTTCATTATCAATATTATTGTAATAGGTTGAGTTGTACTTACTCGTTCAATATAAATTTATACAATGCCCATAATTTTGTGTCATATTATATGGTTATAACATACATAAATTGACCTATAATAGTAATAATAATAATAAACATTATCAAATAACCAAATGTCACGTGTCTATTCAAGTATGTGATTATTCAGTGTATACTTATACATAACATCACATGCTATTGTAGTTACTCATTCATTATCAATCTTATTCTATTAGGTTGGGCCCTCTACCAAAGGTATATTACCGATGAGGAGGATATAGGTCATAGGTTTGAATTTGGTCAAGTGGAATGAGATTACCAATTACTATTGTGATTAGCAGGCCCTCACCCTCCTTCCAAAATTTCATGGAAGAGGATGGAATCCCACAAGATTTCTTTGGAATATATATATATATAAACTTTGTCGTAGATATTGAGTTGATGAATGTGTTTGATTCATTACAATGGCATTTTTCATTTTCATTTTCATTTTCATCAATATGATGCAATGAAACTTAGGTACAATAAATTAGTGTTCATTCTTTTTTTCTTTTTATTGTTTATTGACTTATTTAAAGTGAAGAACATAGTTTTATATGCAAATAATGTCATTTCTAGAGCAATTAGACTGAAGGTAAACTATGCCTAAAGAATTATAACTTCTCAATATTTCCACCCAAATATTTATGGAGAAACCCAAGATATAAAGTAATATGGCAATTCATAACCAACACAACGAGATTGGTTTTGTTAATTCTAAAATACATTGTATTAATTCCATCATTCTATGTTTCTCTTATGGCCCACATAAACCTAGCACGATTTTCTTTGTAAGTGAAACGACGTGAGAGTGATTAAAGGTGCTTAGTATTTTGTTAATTCTATACATCCGTTGCTAAGTAAATATTGCTCTTATTGCCTACATAAACTAAGCACCATTTGTGTTGCTCCTATAGTGTGAGATTATAGACATTTGAAGTATTCACTAACGGGAAGTGCATTAATATTAATGGATTTCATGTTTTTTTTTACCATTCGAAAATATTTTTATCTCAAAGTAGTCAACTTTATTGCTTTTTAAAATCATCTTTATGGCATGTTGTATTGCTTTGACACTGCATTTAATTTTTCGTCATTGAAATCAATTCTTTGCATTTATTTTAGAAGGTTTTATATCTTCTTCATAGAGTTCCCTAAGGTGGTGCTTGGATAAGTCAAAGGGTACTTCATTTTTTAATAAAACTTTGGCTGATAAAAGCCATCATTATTTCAAAATTTTAACGTCATGCTTCACAAGGATGGCTAAAACAACTAGATTTGTAGCATCAATGTAAATCTGAAAATATCTTGCAAAATTAGTCTTGGTTGGGGTTTTAGAGGTAATGGAATTCTAAATGGACTAAAAGGCCTCTTCAGCGCTTTGATCGCAGCTGAAAGTTGCATATTTACTTAGCAATGGATGTATAGGACAATTATTTGAGCAATATTAGGCACAAAATTGTAAAAGCAACAAATAACATAAAACCCGGAATGGAATTCTTAGAGGCAGGAGTTGGCAATATTTGGATAGCGAAAATTGTCTAGATCAATGCTTACATTTCCTTTGAGACATTTTACTCCAACAATTTGTCTTCAGTTACCTCGATTATATACTAGTAGAGTTTTCAATGACAATTTCAATTCATGTAAGCCAAAACACGACAAGGTTTTTTTAGTTCCTTCATTATTACATGTCATTCTTTCAACATGTCATAGTATGGTATGACCAGTTCCTCAAGGGTCGTGATGTCTTCTGCTTACCCCTCATCTAAAGTTCCTTTGTTGTAGAGGGGTGAAATGTGTTGAGATAAAAAAGAGAGAAGGATCAAATGGAACCCCCACCAAACCTAAACCTGTGATAAATGGAAAACATATTTGTGCTACCATTGAGAAGCATGCCAATAAAAACTAAGATAATAACAAACAACAACACTAGAGTTGATCCATAAGAGTGTTACGGAGAGAATAAGGTATCACCAATAGTAGAAGAGAAAATAAATGTGGTCATTGTGGACTTAAAACACTTTGTGAGAGAGATGATGTCCTAGGGTAAATAATGATTAAAAATATGACAAGATGGTGAATTGTAAATCACTCTTGAATGTATATATACACATAACTCAAAAGGTAGGGAACCCTTCTAAAGAGAAGGTATGGACCTATTAACCCCCATATTTTCCTATATGCAAATTGGAAGGTTAAGATCTAACTTATTTCATCGGGTTGGTATTTAGACTTGTGTTCGAGAGAGACAACTTTCATAGGTCAAAGATTGGTTCCCACAAGGTTCATATGCATTCCCATAGGGTTTAGATGCAGGTTGGTTCAATGATATGATACAGGTTCAAAGTCAAAGACACTACATAGGTTTTGCATCAATATTAGTGGAGATTTCTATTTTTAGCAATTTCCCTAATTTTTAGGAGACAAGGTTTCAAGGACCGCGTAACAGAGATGACCATATTTTTAACATGCTTGTGATCTCAATATTTCGATGAGCCTATCTTGGAAGACATGCACAATACTTATATTTTTGTCACTTAGAGTTTAACTTGCATGACTTTACACTTTACACATGCATTATGGGAAGATAAATTTCAACAAGGAGGGACACTAGTTCAAGCATGATAAGGAAAAAAATTTCAATAGGGGCACATTATCGCACACATAGTTACATTAGTAGTGATGTCTTATGCATGTTTGGTCAATAAATGAGAGGGAACATTAGGGTTCTTTCCCATGTATTTAGTCAGGCTTGGGAAAAGGAAAGAGGTGGAGTTTCTTCTTAGCAACAAAAATGTATTTCTCTTCCATTCTCCTTCAATTATGTGTCGACTTCTTTATTTTGTGCAAGGATCAATAAGATTTGTATCTATCTCTATGGTGTGATCAAAGTTTTGGCTATTGCAAAGAAAAGTTTGACTATGATATTTCTCTATCTCTTTAATTTGTAGATGCATTGATACATCTGTGTGTAGATTTCAGAAATTGTTAGCCTTGTATTTTGATGTTTTCAGTCACTTAGAGCACCTTTCTTCCATCCATTACCCTTTTATAATTAATGCTGGTAAAAAAAATTCACCATTAAAAATCAAAATTGTTTTACTCTCTCTTTGGCAACTTAATTGTAGGTCAAAGATCACTTTTAATTGTTTTTATAGGAGCTTTATTTGCAGATATACAAGTTGGACAACAACATACAAAGTTTGGGGACACCCCCCAAAGGTTAGAATGAACCAAATCAAACAGATAAGAGGTTCATTGGTGACAAATATGATGAATTTTGCTATAAGTTACACTAATTTTTATTGCAAATTTTAAAATTTTAGTTCATCATTACAATGTAGAAATTAGTGCTAAAAAATTCACACTATTGCATAGGTTTGAGAATCATCGTTCGTTCTCGACTTTCACAACAACATTAGTGAGCATTGATTTATATTTTTTTCATATCACCTAGCGACTCCATTGTTGCACAAGGAACTATATTGAGCCTCAACAACCCAAAATTATATTCTAAAACACAAGGGTAGACCACTTGAGTCTCCCCTAGTGAATCCACTGGTGGAGGAATCATGACTGGTCATGGATGTTGAATATAAAAAATGGATGTAGGATAATGAATCCTTTGCAATGGATTTTGTCAGACATTAGTGTTGGCATTGATGTCAAAGGGTCAAAGGACCAACACACACGATCATGACCACTTTTTAATATGCATTTCCAAGCAAACAATTATTAAGCATTGAAGAGGTACGATTAGGTGTTAAAGAGAAAAAGTCCATATGCCCAATAAGTGAAGCCATATAGGCCAAAGCGTTGACCAACCCTTGTTTAAATGTTGAATTTCTAGTAGCATTGAATGTTGAAGAAGGGCTTGTTGATGCATTAAAAAAAGCCCTTTGCAATATAGCATGGATGAGAAACCCTTCCACAAGTTTAGTTAAGAAGAAGCCCTTGAAACATGGAAGAGGACTCCTCAAAGCTTAAAGCATTAAAAAATAAATGTTGAAGAAAGTCTCTGCCTATATTCTTACAGGTCGGCCCGAGATGAAGTTCAAATTGAAAAAACCCCTCCGATGACATGTCGGACCCAAAACTAAATTAAAGTATAGCAGTTCGGCCCTATTGAAAGTTCAAATTAATACTATATTATTGTATCATAAAGATGATAAGTTGGCCCTAAAAAGAAGCATTCAAAGGGTATAAATATAAGGTTGATCCCTCTCATTTTATCTATTGATTAAGTTGTGATCTCTGAGGTAAAACCGCAAGTGTATGAAGTTCTGACTCAACGAATTTTTCAGGGAGCCTCTCAGTGTTTAAGTTATGAAGTATATTGATGATGATAAGGGTTTATGTTGACAAGGCCATGTCTTAATGTTTTATCTTTATGTCATCAAGGGATTATGTTGTGGAATAGACACATTTCTTGAATTGTGAGACCTAAGCTTGTCATGACATGAAAGAATTTTATCCTACATGTTCACGGTTCTTTCTTACTAGGCTAATGATATGCGGAAGAATTTAGCCTATGGTTTTAAGGAATTTCAGCCTATGGCGATTGTTTTGTATGCTCATTGTACTGAGGTTATTTAAAGGCATATAAAGAGAAGTTGTAGCAAAAAGAATATTGAAGCAAGTATAGCTAAAGAAAAAAAACAAGTATAGAAGATACTTGCTTGTGATTTAAAAGGTTATGACCATCTTATGAGAACAACATAGATAGTGAGTGACAATGACAGAAAATGGAAATGATAGGATTAGAGATAGTGGCAGAAAGGTCACAACAATAGTAAGGTAACACCAATGTCACAGTGAAGTGACAATGGGTTGTTTGATATCAGTTTATGAGTTAATTAAATGATGATACAGTCTATAATAAAGTTGATGGTAATGATGTTGTAAATGATGATGATACTGTAGTAAATGTTGATGATGATACTATTGTTGAATTTTTAAATTAGCAGTATAATTTTAATCTCTTTCAATTTCATTCCATAATTCATTTCATTTCATAACAATACTTGAAAGTAACATCGTCATTTGTAGTAGAAAATAAATCAAGGATCACTGAAAGATAACCATGCACAAAAGACACAAATATTTTATCATGGGAAACCCAATAGGGAGAAAAACCAACAAACTTTTCTTAGAAGAAAATAAATCCAATACAAGAACAACACCAATCATGAAGATGAACCTTGCTCCAAGAGAGGTCTGCCCTCCTTCACAACAAACCCTAGCAAGGGTAGTGAATCTTCCAAGAGAATAATAGAGTCCCAAAACTTTTCTTCTTTTGTTTGCTAGGCCTTCCAAGGAGAAGCGCACAAACAGAGAGAAGATGTTGCATTATTATGTGTGTACAAATGAGGTGTGAAGTTGTCTATTTATATTCTTCAATTCACTAGAAATTTCCTCAAATGGGTCCAAATTCACTTCCTTTATTGATCCAACTTCACTAATTTAATATTTATTCCTTATTTCTTGCCAAGTCAACTAGTGTTTTCTCTTCATTATGTTCTAGATCTTTTCCAATGGTCTTTAGTACTTATCTAATTGTTAGTATTGACATCATGGATATTTCTTCATCATAAAAAATTTATCCTTGTTGATTCCTCATCACATGTCGATCACATTCTTTCATGTATAGGCCTAATGTAAATTTGACCATACTCTAAGAAGTCTTGGACACTTCTTAGAGCCAATGTCAAATGCAACATTGGGTTAGACTTTGTCTCCACTACAAGGGATGAAATCAATTGTCACATAGACAAGTCAACTAACTCCACCAGAATAGATCACTCCTTCATGGAGCACTCCCACATAGAGTATGAAATGTGACCTCTAGCCTCCTATCACTCAAGCCAATCCACATGACAAGGTAGAAGATAAGCACCCAAGCCAAAAAAAACATATAGTCAATTCACACGACTATATCAAGGGCTACGAAGTAGCCATTCTTCCTAGGTTTCAAACCCATCTAGGAGAACGATCTGTAGAAAGTTTGTCCAATGTTGAAAACCTAGAGAACATCAACAACTATATTCAATGATAGATTTTTTTGGTGGTTGAGTTGATATCGATGATAATGGTGTTGGTGTAGATCTAGTGAAGGTTGTTGATGAATACAGATAATGGTACAAGTACAAGTTGTTGAGGATTACATGTTCATATCTAAGTTTTCCATCTTTCAAGGTGGCAAGATGGGGCAAGGAGTTAGTTGTCGTGCAAAAGGGGGTTGTAGCCTCCTTCTAGTTGGAGATAGAGAATCAACGGAGTTGTAGTTTCCTTCAAGTTGGAGCCTCCCTCTAGTTGGAGCTGGAAAATATTGAAAGTTGTAGCTTCTATTGTGAATTTACTCTTGCAATAATTGTATATTGTAAGAAAATCATTATGTGGTTCTCTCTTGTTTGGGTTTCCACGTAAAAAATTACCTTGTGTATTGTGCATGATATTTAAGTGTTGATGAATGACATTATTAATGTTAATGTTTACATAGTGGCATTGAAGTGAAAAATGGTAAAAAGTGTTGCACACTAATTCACTCCCCCTTCTTAGTGTCCCTGGTGTGTTCTACAATTGGTATCAGAGTGAGACATCATATAAGTATGATCAACTTGAAGGAGATCCTAGAGCACACAATGGATGGACAAGTGACTTTCTCCATGAATGGGACACCAAATTTATTTAGAAACAAGTATGCAATATGGAAAGTAAGAATGAAGTTATATCCCATGGCAGTAGGATGTGACATTGGAATTCAATTGTCATTGGTTACACTCCACCAAAGAAAGTAAGAAATATAACATAAAGGGATGCAAGGAAGAAATATTTTATGGAAATGGAAGCCATATTGGACAGATTATCGGATGTTGTAAAGGATAAGATGGGATAATGTACCTTAGCAATAGAACTATGGCTCAAGCTAGAAGATATCTACTCAAATAAAGCAGCGATTGAAGATCATGAACTATTAAATAACTCCTGAAAACTCGAAGTTCGCTACCAAGATCAAGAAAATGAGGATGAACATAGTGAAAAAGGAATAATGGATGAAGAAGTCAATTCTATCGAATATTTGGCACAAGATTTCAACAAACATAAAGGTAATAATCCTCTTGAAAACTCTGTTTACAATAAGTTAGAAAAAAATGCTAGTTGTTCTTATGAGAATGAAGAAAATAAAGAAGTTATTGTGGACCTTGAGACTGGTATTATAGCATAACTAGAAGGGACTAGTGACCTAATAAATATTAACAAGAAGCAATCCGAAGAAATCAATGAACAAAGAGCTCAATTAGAAGGAAGAGAAGGTGAGATTAGCAAACTAAAATCTGAAGTTGCCTTTCTCACCAAGAAAATTGAAGGATGCATTTCTTAAGTTAACTTGGAAATCGAAGTAGTAAATGCTCTTGATAGAGTCAAGGAACTTAAAGTAGAAATTGAGTTGATGGAAAAACTCCTGGAAAAATATGAAAGAGAAAAAAAGGACCATTGCTAATTTAAGAATTCAAGAATAAAAAGCAAGGGTAAATGATGAATGCTTGACAAGACAACTCAAAGAGAAAGAAGAAATGTGCCACAAGTATAAGATCAAGATCGGATCATATTATAAGGTTGATCCCTCTCATTTTATCTATTGATTAAGTTTTGATCTTTGAGTTAAAAATGTAGGTGTATGAAGGTCTAAGGAAACGAAATTTTCAGGAAGCCTCTAGTGTTGAAGTTATGAAGCCTATTTATGATGATAAGGGTTTATGTTGACAAGGCCATGTATTAATGTTTTATCTTTATGTTGGAAAGGGATTATGATTTGTAATAAACTCATCTCTTGAATTGTGAGAAGACCTAGGCATGTCATGACATGAAATAATTTCATCCTACATGTTCACGATTCTTTCTCACTAGGCTAATAATAAACGTACAAATTTATCCTATGGTTTTAAGGAATTTCAACATATGGTGACAGTTTTCTATGTTGATTGTACTGAGGTTATTTAAAGGCGGATAAAGAGAGATTGTAGCAAAAAGAATACTAATAGCTAAAGAAAAAAAACAAGTATAGCAGATACTAGTTTGTGATTGGAAAGGTTGTGACCATCTTATGACAAGAAGCAATGACAATGAGAAATAATTATAGAAAATGACAATGAGAAATAATTATAGAAAATGACAATGAAATGATTAGAAATTGTGGTAGAAAGGTCAAATCAATAGCAAGGTAACACCAATGTCATAGTGAAGTGAAAGTGGTTTGTTTGATATTAACTTATGAACTAATTAAATGATGGTATGATCCATAATAAAGTTGATGGTACTGATGTTGGAAATGATTATAATATTGTAGTAAATGTTGATGATGATACTATAGTCAATGATAGATTATTTTGGTGGTTGATTTGATATCGATGGTGGTGGTGATTGAGATCTAGTGAAGGTTATTGATCAATGCAGATACTGGAACATGTATAAGTCATTGAGCACAAGTTCAAATATAAGGTTTCTATCTTTTAGGGTGACAAGACGAGGCAGGAGTGAGTTGGTTCTCACAAGGAGGTTGTAGCCTCCTTGCGGTTGGAGCTAGAGAATCAAGGAATTTGTAGCTTCTTTCAAGTTGGATCCTGTAATTTAAGTGGGTTGGAGCATCCTTCTCATTGGAGCAGGAAAATATTGGAAGTTTTAGCTTCTTGTGTGTTAGCACTCAGAATGTACCCAGGTTGTAGGAGGCACACCCCAAGGTAACAGCAAAACCACTTTAGGAAGAAATTGATGGTCTCTCCCAGAGAGGGATCTCTCAACACAAAT
>LPNX010630048.1:6780-29539 GCA_001517045.1 Pseudotsuga menziesii
ACCCATGGCATCTGCTGTTTAAAAGAGTCTGATATATATATGTTGCTGTTGGTGAAGCTGACCAAGAGAAGGGTATTCGCAATATGCTACAGGCTGCCCTTTATTGAACTGCTGGTGCAATATTTTTAAGTGAACATCCTGTAAACATTAGTCAATTCCAGCCCTGTACAACTCCTATTTTGCTTGGAATAAAGCTAGGTATCTTAACACTTTATTGGTCAGCTATGTTATAGTATTGTTTACATGTTTTGTTCAAATGACAGTAGTAGCAGTATACACAAGGAAGAGTACACAGACAGATAAAGTCTTTAGGTGCATTAAGGTGACAATCTTGACAGTGATGACTAGAGTATTTGATGACCGATACAACGTTTGATTGTGTGATTCCTTTGATATCTAAGAACACTCTTAATGTCTTGGCATAAGTAAGCCCTTTGATGAGCATATCTCTTGATGAATGTCATGAACAACAGTTGGTTGTGGAAAGAATGGTTTTAGATTTGATAGGTTGATGATAAGAGTAATGAGCAGCAGCTGATGAGTGGGAGCAATGTCAAATTGAATTGGATGTATTAAGCAGAATCCTTTGTTGATTTGGCATATGTGTAGTCCTTTGGATGACTAGGAGATTCTTGAACAGCAGATTCCTTGTGATAAAGAAATGATGCTAGTGGCAGAATGTTGAAAAGTAGACTTTGCAATATTGCAGCAGTATAGATGTCTAATGAGCAAGGTAACAGCAAAGTGGACAATGATGATCAGAGAAGACGGTGAGCAGCATTGATCATGAGCAGCATTTCCTTTGATGACTTGGCACATGTGCAGACCTCTTGATTACTTGAAGATTCTTGAAGGTACAACTTCAGATGTCTGAGCAGAGATTGAGACTAATTGCAGCAGTGTTGAGCAGCAGTAGATGAATGATGAGCAGTGTTACAGCTGAGTTGATGTGTCTGCAGATTGATGAGTTGATGTGACAGTGAGCCTTAATGTAAAAACAAGCTTGTCTTGCTTCTGAGGTTAGGATACCTCAAACCCTTCTTAGCAGGGTCTAAGAAAACCAGGCAGGGTCTTGGATTCATAGTAGGTGCTCTATGTATCAGTAGGTGCTGATTTCGCCTAACGGTTGTAGCTAGACCAAAATAATATAAAAAGATTACAAATTTATATGGTGTGGTGTTCTTTTGTGTTATGAATGAAATGCTTATGCTATGTGAATGATGTTTATGAAATGATTATGGTAGAGTATTAGATTGATGAATTGGCAAGCTAAGAAAGGTTTAAAAATTGCTTTACACTGATTCACCCCCCCTCTCAGTGTCAACACAGGAGATGCCTTTTCTAAAAAACACTGGCCTCATGAATCTTAGGAAGAAGCTACGGTGCATAACACTTTACTTAGAAGCATCCAATACTTTACTTATTTACTGCCTTTTGCCTTATTTGTGATTCCGGGTACCACGTATCACCTTCTGGTCTGGCCGAGCCGATACGATACAATTAAGGAATTAGAATCCACTGCAGAGACCTACCTTACTTTTGTTTACTGCCTACACCTGATAGTAGTTACCTCCCATATTACCTAGACCTGTTAGCCCTGGCTGGACTTGAATACTTTAGGAGGGACCCACTATAGAAAGAACCGGGATTGGAATTGGATGGAATTAAACCACAACCTTACTTTTACCTTTCTTACTTACTTCACCTTAGGAGCATGGAGGAAGTTTTCCCTCACCCATTGGATGAAGCTAGGAAGGCATATCAGTAGTAGGGGATGGCACTATGAGAAGAAAAGCCCTTACCTTACCTTTTTTTGTTACCCACAACACCCACCTGCTAGAACTCAAACTTTTTCCCTCACCTTTATTGAATTGCTTCATGGGCATAGCTATGAAGCGATGATTTACTAAAAGATGACTAAATTGATTCACCTTTCCCTCACGGTACTTGTACGCTATCGGTCGAATACTTGGGCCTTTCTCGCTACGAAGCAATCCTAATGAAAACACGCTGCGTTTGACTTAAATAATCGAACCATGAGGCTATATACAGGGATATCACCTTCTTTGGCCAGATCTTTCAACCTTTTCATTCACTAGAATGCCTACCTACCTAGTCACCTAAATCAAAGGGCAAGGCACCGGCATGCCTGGTTCTTTCGTTATCCAATTCACTTAATGGCCTTTGGCCTGTGGAAGCAAAAGCACGCTCGATCATAAGGGATCATAAGGGAGAGGAAGCATCCTTCCCTCTCAATGCCTGGGCATCCATCCGATGCATTCTTTCCGATACAGTAATAGGCATTGAACCTGCGGAACACCGTAGTGAATTTCCATCAATCGATCAATCACTCAGGACCCGGAGGTCTTTAGGAAGGAGGTCTCAACTAAAAGGAGAGGGACTTTCCCGAGGTTAATACTAGAAGGAATTACTTCACCACTTTGACTTGCCCATCATGCGAGCGTTAAGGCACATCTGATTGGGTGGGAATAGAGAAGAAGAGGGGAGCTGCAGTATAGTCACTTAAGGTGCATCTGGTTGGGTGGGAATAGAGAAGAAGGAGAGCTACAGTACAACGACTTTGTACCTATTTGACTGTTGATATGAACATTGTTCCTGATTTCCTTGGGGGGGCTGTTGCCGGATCTTCCAGGAATTCTTTATATATGTCATTATGCTAGACTCGGTATGGAAGAAAACTAGATTCGGTGTTCGTTGTTTTCCAATCATTCTTTATATATGTCATTATGCTTTTCATCGGGCACATGTCGTGAAGCACCCAATAATAGTAATGGTCCTCCTTGGACGGGTAGAGGGATAGTGCTCAAGGCTGGGATGAGTGTTGAGCGAAGCGAGCTATCCCTTTACCTCGAGCCTGGGATTAGCGGTTTATAGAGAGCAGAGGACAGGTATGCACTTTTTATATATGTAATTACGCATTTCATTATTATATGGGTTTATGCTTTCAGTATATGCTACGCAGGAGAAATAGCATATAATCGGGGGTCAAATCTATCCAACGAATGAGATTGTGATTATGTTACCATGTGACCACCAGAATACATTAGAGCCATGTTTTGACCAGATAAGCATAACGATTAAGTCCCCTAGTTCCCAACAGACGAAAAAAGAGAAGTCCGCCAAGTCCACCTACTCCTATGGTACTAGACCTGAACTACACCGGGGAGGGGAGGGGATAGAGCCATTCAAGATAAAGGGGCTAGAGATAGAAACAGTCTTTCGAGAGGGGCTAGGTGACGCATTATCTTCTCTAGGTGGTTAGTAGGCAGGTAGTTTTCAAACACTGAAGTAAAGGTTGTTTCATGCCATCCACCATTACCCTTTGGGCCTATGATGGCCGCCTCTTGCAGCCCTAAGGTATCTATTTAGCTGGGGGGAAAATGGTCCTTATTGATGTTTAAGTAGTCGATGCCCAACTGGACTACATTATCGTTGGTCGCAGCTATATATAGCTATTAAGGCGGTTGCCTCTTCAGTCTTTCGCACCATAATGTTCCCTTATTATTAGATCTCGTAGCATCTAAATCAACCATCGGTATGACAGGTGAAAAGTCTACAACAACTAACTGGATATGAAAATGTAAAGAAATTTCATCTATTTTGGAGAAATGTAAAACCCTAGTTAGCTATGAAATGTGCTATACTATTTTATAGAAGCTTTGCCCTCTATTTATAAATAAGGTAGTGTTTGCTCCCTATAAGTTAATACACTATATGGTTAGTAATAACACTTTTTTTTTTAGGACTTAAATAAGGATAGAGAGGTAACAAAAAAAAAGTAAAAACCCCGTTCAATCCCTTTCAAAGCTTGGGCTTGAGCAAACTGCGTCTTTTTGGATCGCGCTTCTCAGTGAGTTTAATCCAGAGTTGATATATAAGCCGATTAAAGGTCAAATAATAGCCGTGTTGCCGCCTAATTCACACTTTAAAACACAGGAAAGTCTCCAACTCGCTTTGTGTGTCCTTGGGGGCAAGCGAGAGCTGGGGACCACTGTCACCACAGTCCACAACTCCTCCGTTTAGGCAAGATCCCAACAGAGCCAAGGGGGGTAGTCCCTACAAGAAAACTAAGTTCCATATTTATTAATTTATTATAAATTAAAGGGATCTTTTATTAAGATTGAGGCTAAGGTTTTGAGAGATGACAGTCAAACCAATGCAAGATGCAATAATTAAACGACAGTCAATCCTTTTATTTATAACCAGTGCCTAAAGAATGGAGTCAGAGAATGCAACCTTCAATGGATGCAGTCCTAAGTTAATTATCCCACAGGTTAAGTTGTCTAACAAATGAGATGAATAAACAAATAAATGATACAGTTATAAACAATAATGAATCCAGATATCTAAGCAATGTACAGATGATCCAAATTTATCAGTATAAACAAATGAAGTAAAATAGTTACAGTTTAAACAAAGTTAAGCATTCACCACATAAACAATTGCAGAACTGAAAAGTAAGTGAAACTGAAAAGTAAATGAAACTGAAAGTAAAGTGTTGGAGTGCAATGCTGGAGTGGAAGTGTGCTAAAATGAAAAAATGTTATAGAACTGGTTTTGCAATGTATCTTGGTTTATTTTAGGTAGATTTTATTAAGGTTTTTCCTCTTGAAATTTAGTTTTCGAACCGGTGGTGTGACTACCCCAATCTAGTATTTCTCAAGTCAAAGAAGGAATGTTGTTGCGCTCAACAAAGTGGGAGCAAAGCCCACCCGTAGCTCACAGGTCAAACCCCAATGCCCTGGTGCTCAACAAGGGGGACGTAGAACGCCTAGAGACCCCCCATGGTCTTCTACCCCAAGTCGCCTCCGAGGGCACTATTTTTAATTAACTGGAAAAACAGCTAGCTAGATGCCTATTAAACTAAGACTTCTCTATCCCCTGTCGTATCTCGTGAGTACCCCGAAGGGTGATAATCGAGTAGAGGAACAGGGGGTAGTGAAGTTGTTGTTGGTTAATTTTAGAGGGTAAATTTTAGTCTTGATGATTAGCATACAAGATTTATTTTAAACTATCTACAAGATCAACCAAGCGGTATCCCTTATGGGAGGTGCTGGTACTTGATCTTGGACTTGGAAAATAAAATGTGTTGATTGTAGTAGAAAAAAGAAAGTTGTTTTAACTAAGTTAAGCCCCCACTTCTCCTGCTTTTCGTATCCAACCTGAAGTCCCTAAAGGGAGATGACAAGTGGACAGAGGATACCCCGGATAGGTGGGTTGTATGGTTACTCCTTTAACAGAAAATTTAAAATTACTGAAACTTGAAAGAAACTGTAACTAGCTAAAGTAATGCCTAACCGCACAGCAATCTCTGTGACAGTGATGGTGGTCTGTCACAGAGATAGTGGGTAACCGAAAATAAAACCAGTTATTCTAACCTCACAACAATCTCTATTACAGAGATGGTGGTCTGTAACAGAGACAGGTGGGTAAACAGAAGTTACAAAAAGATTAAACTAACCTCACTTCAATCTCTGTGACAAAGATGGTGGTCTGTCACAAAGATAGGTGGGTAAACAGAAAAACTTGCATAAAAAAACTAACTCTAAGCAACTACTTATACAAATTTACAGCAGAGAAATACCCCAAAGAGAACTTCTCATTTGGGGTTTACAATGTAATAGAAGAGAGAGAAGAAGTGTAGTTTAGGGCCTCTTTTGGACCAAATTTTTGCTGGTTTTTTCTGAGCAATTTAGGGCAGCATCACCCCCTCTTTCTGTGCATAAAACCTGCAAAAAATCAGCAACTTACTTGCTGGAAATTACTACAGAAAACTGAAACAGAAAGTTAGAACAATTTAGTGTACAACCCAGAAATTTTACAGAAAAATCTGAACTTTAAAAAATGGAAAAGCAGAAATTTTAGTGGCTGAAAATGAATGTTTTTAGGGTGAAAACAACATATAAACAGCAGATTTATAAGCCTATACTAATATATAATGGATGAGGGCCCTAAAACAAGGGTTATATTCACTATACAGTGAATAAAACCCAGTTTCAGGATAGGAAAAGAAAAATGGCCGAATTGAAAATAGGAAAAAACGAAACCCTTGGAGGTGCCCTTCTTAGCTTGGAAAACCTGTAAATGAACTTATGAGAGAGCTGCAAAATGTAAGCAAAAAGGCGAGTACCCAATAAATCTACCAAAATACTTTGATAAATCTTATTAAGAAACTCACAAATAGAAGCAGAAATACTTCTACTTACAAATCTCTCCACAAAATACTTTGTGGAGAGCTATCTAAGCTAATACAAATGCAAATCAAATAAATACAATACAAGTTACCTCACCACAAGATGCATGAAATGACAGCACAATATTCCTCCAAAGTATTCTTCTATTACAGCCCAACTAGGGCAAGATCCAATACAAAAAAAAAAAATGGCAAGAGGCTTGGGCCAAATGCTTGAGAGAATATGAGAAGAGAGTAGGGAAAGATTCCGGCAGCATAACAATAGCATGAGAGATCCTGTGAAATGAGGGAGTGAAACCCTCATTATATAGTTGAGGAGCAACCCCAACCCCTTGAAGATCAATGGCCAAGATTAGATCTAGATCTAGATTAGATCTCCACCACTAGATCTAGGTTTGTTGACTTTGCAAGCCATCCACCAATCATAAGCAAGGGTGCCTTTTCAAATCAATGGTCAGAAAGATAGATCCATGTCACAATAAAGCTTAACCCTTAGATCTAGGGTTTCCATGACTCAAGTGGGGCCCCCTTTTGACTCAAATTTTAATTTTTATTGTTTTTAATTTTTATCTTTTACTTTTTATATTTTATTTAATCTTTTATTTTTTATCTTTTACTTTTTATAATTTCTATCTTTTTATTCTTTTATTCTTTTATTTTTATCTTTTTATTTTTTAATCTTTTATTTTTAAAATTTCTATCTTTTTATTATTTTATTTTAAATCTTTTTTTATCTTTTATTTTTTATTTTTATCTTTTTATTTTTTGTTGTTTATTTAATATTTTATTTTTTAATTTTTTAATTTTTAATTTTATCTTTTATTTTTATTTTTTATATTTTATTAAGACAAGAGGGACGCCCCACTTAGGAGATCTTCAGACATTTGTTTTGACCATGGGGGGTTTATTTAAATTAAATTTTGGCTATGCTTAGCCACCCCCCAAACTTAATTACCATGGCCTTATTTGATTTTTTCCTTCAAAATCAAATAATTTAATTTTAACTTCGGGGAAAATTAAATAATTCTCTAGGGGAGATAGACCCCTCCTGACCAAAATTGGTCTATCTCTTCAACCACTTGTCTGAATGACATGGGACTCGAAGCAGTGGCTTAGGGGGTTTCATAGCAATTTACCTTGCATTCATAGCCCCTATTACAAAATGCCAGTGCTTGAGCAATTACATTATTACATCAAGACTGAGTTAATTAACCACCAACGGGTGAAATTAATTAACTAGAAAAAATAAATAAAAATACAACAACATAACGAAACTCCGCAAGACTCTATACAAATGTCTAGCATGGTCATGAATAACATTTTGAATCCTTAGCCACCTCATGGACTTGACTGTTAGAACGCCCGTCACCACTTTGGAGGATTTTGAGTGAAAAACCTAACCAATTAAAATCGTTTAAACAACAAGATTAATTGGAAAGGGAAAAAACACTCGATGAGGGGACTTCCCTAACAACTAGTTCCATGGTGTGGCATCCATATCATATGACCCATACTAGCACATAAAATTACATTAATTTTCCCACGCAGGGGAGCGAACATTTCGTTTTACAAAGGGGCAATTGCCCTGCAGAAGTGAAAAATCCTCAAATTTTTCCAAGGTACAATTTGTACAATTATGTACATCTTCAATGTACATGAGGTTGCCACCTAGTCGAAATAGGTGGGCAACAAGCCGACCTCTTGCCACAGATGCACCTATCGAGTCCTCTTAACCTTTGAGGATTTCATTTCCCGATGAGTTCATCTTTTACATAGAAGCTAAACCTGAAGACAAGCTTAATATTATAGATAGAGAACTCTCCTCTCTGTGAAAATGAAAAGGCATTGGCTGGAATTAGTTTGTTTGCCCAAACAATCTTCTATTACTCGCCTTCAGTCAGTTCCCCTTAGGAATCTCGTCTTCGTAGACAAGGATTATAGGTATGTTGCGCTCTTTCTAGGATGTAAATTATCCATGCGGTCCCCATACAAGCGTCATCATCTGTCCATCTAAGAATTGACCTAACGTTACTGCAGAGGCAGATATCGACCAGGTCTCATCCCAAATAAAAGATGAGCACCCTTCAAAATCCATAGGTCATCCTTAGAATCCGTCCCGCTCAATTTGTTTAAGGTAAACAGAGGGTAATAAACTATCAAAAAGTTGGAGAGCATCTGACACACTAAAGTCTTCTGTACCCCCCAGACACGAACAAGACAAAGTTGGAATTACCCAATCCACCGGAGTATAATCAGGTTATGTCCAGTCCATTGGAGCAATTCCATCCTATCAATGTGTAGATCATAATGACCATACGGCTTAGGGAACTTCAAAGCTTTTATATGGAGGTACAACCGCTCATAGCTATCTCTATTCTCATACGGGTCATTGAAGACACCAAGAGATCTTTACCCTGAAAGAACCACCTTGCCACAAGGTCAACTCTAATCTTCTAATGAATTGCTCACCCCTTCCCCTCCGCTGATTCTTCTTCGTGGGTGTGAGCCAAAAATGGATGAAACCAAAGATGGATGTTGATGAAGTGCTAATTGATCCTGCTACTTCCAATCAATAGGTATTTTGTTTTCTGCAAATGGAAGGGGTCGGCAGCGTTCAAATATGGCCATTTTCATTGACTTTCGCACCTGAGAAGGAAGGGTCCAACCCTAAACTATATAGTCTAGTCCGAGTTTCACCCGTGATGGGATTTGAGGGTTAAGCGGTGTATGTATCCAGTGGTGTTGTGGTGTGTGTGGTGGGCAGTAATAAAGGAAGGGTAAGCTTGGTTCATCCCGGCCGGAAAGAGAAGAATATAGCAGTACCCACCCACTAAGCGATTGATTAAGCAAGTGTATAGGGATAACAGGTATAGGTACTCTGGTGGGTAAAGAGAGGTAGTTGTTAGAGTAGGTAAACATAAGGTTAATACAAGTAAGGAGCTAAAGGTCCTAGAAAAGCAGTAAGTACCAACCCAAGCACGCATGTATAATCACTAAGTTTGGTAAGTCAAAGAGAAGGGTGGTTAAAAGAAAGAAAGGTTGGTAGCACGGTTGCACGTAAGAGTAAAGGTAAGTAGGCAAAAAAGAGAAATAGTAATAGTGGTACCAAAGTAATAATATTTAAGCGAGTGTGTATTGTGGAACGCCTGTGCAATGCTCTGTCGAACGCCGGTCCAACAATGCATAAAGGTAAGTTAATGGAGCCATTCTAAAAAGGTTAATTAATACGTACGTGTACGCCAGGTGGTAAGTTAGTAGCAGTAGGTAAGACTAAATTAATCCTTCTGGGAAAAGGTAATAAAACCAACTGGTAAAAGTGCCTCCCTCCTAAGATTATTTCAGCGAGTGTTGTTGAATGCCCATCTGTGCAATGCTCTATGCTAAGTTCAGCAGGTCATTGAGTGAGTATATAAAGGGTTGGTTATGAAGACACCAGGTAGTTGGTAGCAGTAATACATAAAGTAATAAAGTAGGCATAGGTATAATACAACTGGAAAAGTGCCTCCCTCCCTCCATCCTTGATCAATGCAATCCGGGCATGTGTGTAAGTTGGTAGATTCTGGAAGGACTGAACCTGGGTGGCTGGGGTTGTGTGAGTGCTTGCTATCTTAATGAATTGGAAGAGGCAGAAGGGCTCACAATCTGGAATATATTGGGTATATAAGCTACGCCCTTGCCACGTGTCCCTCCTACGACACACTCTGTGGACTACAGTAAAAACTGTTATGCGCATCAACCCCATTACTACAGAAGAGCAGTGTTCAGAGACGGCTCACCCTTACCCAGGGTGACCATGCTTTGGTTTTTATTCAGTGTGTGACCAAATACCATTGACTAGGCTTTTGATTCTGTGCCCAAAGACTGCTTATATTCTGGATTTAGAACCGCAGAGCTGGGATAAGCTTTCTCATATACTCACCGTTTCCGCAAAGCCCCAACAAGATCTTTTTCCAGGAGCTTTTTCATTCATCTTATGCTCAAAGAGAAGCGGAGTGCTAAGTAAGTGCCAAAGCATATCTAGACTTCTGTCTTGTTCGCACCCTTCATCCACACTTGGTTTATAGAGCTAGGTGACGGGGCTTTTTCGTTTAGTCTATGCCCAAAGACCCGCGTGAACCGCATTCTGGGATGAGTTCCGGTTCCCATTAGGTTTTTTAGGAAGTCTGTTCCAAAAGACCTTCTCTCAATGCCTTCTGGAAGTCTTTCCAGTGCCCCCCATTATTGGTAACTAAAATAAAGCTCAAGCCGCCCTACCCTTAGCTTTATGAATTCCACTTTTTTGCTTCCTTCCCCCAATTGAACGAATGAAACGGAAGAGATAGATATCCCAACTCGTACGAATGAAACAAAAGAAATAGATATCCCCCATTTGAATGCCTAGCTGTACCCCGACTTAGTCAAGTTTAGGCTAAATTCACCGAACTTTGTCGAAGCAAGTGTGAATACACTAAAAACTTGTCGGCGCTAATCGAGTTGTCCCCTTAATTAAGTATCTTCTTCTCTTAACAAAACATGTCGGAGATAATAGAAGAGGCAGATCTACCAGTTGAAGTTATCAGGCTTGTTGCAGAGTTCCTATACCCATATCCATAGCTAGTAGACCGGGCCCCGTAACGAAGGCATAGGCAGTTGATCGCCCAGTAGCATAGGCAAAAGAATCATAGCTATCAATAGCAAAGGCAAAGGTACGAGCTTAAGAGCCTGTTGATCCATATCCATATCTAGGTGCAAAGCCAATAATACCGCAACATCTCTTCATGTCCCGGTGCATTTCCAAGCACCCCGTTTTTTGTCCCGAGAAACCAGCCCACCTTTAGTTCGAAGATAGCGAATAGGTAAGAGATCTAATAAACCAAGACGAACAAAAGGTCCGGAGGTCTTGTCCGCATCGGGCAAGGAGTTCTAAAAGCAAAGATATGTTTTAGGGAGTAAGTATAAGTTAGTAAGAGCTGACCAAGAAGTTATAGGCTACCAAGCGAAGAATAAGTTATAGATTCCTTGTGTTGCTGTTATGCGTTCTTGTATTATAAAGTAAGATATTGAAAGAATTATTCCTAGCGTAAGGAGCTTACCTTATAGAGCAACTTTGGTCAAATGTGATTATGGACTTTTCTGATCTTGTACATGTTCAATACTATCTTCTATCAACCGTGCATCACATGAGTTACCCTTAGAGCCCTTATGCAGGGAATTATGAAATATAGAGAGAATAGATGAATAGGAATCAGTTTTGTTTATTCTGATAACCCCCAGCCAGAATAGGAAGTGTGACTAGGACATTTCCCAACCAGATATCCCGACCAGGACATATTCTTACCAGGATACAAGTGAGTTCAATCCGTTTATATTCCGGCAGGGCTCGTGGTGCAAGGTTGACTCACTATGCTCAACGAAATACTGCCTAGTACATCTCCATTCGATGGCTTACCACTCCGGTACCGTGGCCCACTTCCCACGGCCACTACTTACCGGGATGGCCCTAGACCGATCCCCTACCAAGACTAGTAAGTTAGTACCGTACAACGAAGGAATAGAAATGAAGTGAATCATATTTTCGCTTGAGCACACAAATAGTGAAACAAATCGTGATACAAATAATGAATGGATCTTTCCTTTGGCCCGATAATGCATTAGCAAATGACTTTCCCCCGAAAGTCTTTACTGGTTTCAATAAGTCGCTTATTTTATAGAATTGCATGAAAGTATCTAGTTAGCGCTTCCATGCATAAACCCACGCTGGCAAGTAATAAGGCAAGGCACTAACGACGGTTCCTAGTTCAGTCCTGGTCGTGCTCCTGTGGGTGACCCCTTTATATAAGCAGTCAACGGTGCTGCTAGTTCCGCCTCTGATGCACGGTCTCAACCTCGCTCGATCTGTTGCATCAAGCTAGCTGGTAGTGATGCTGGTATCATCAACTGGAGAATCCGCATCGGACTATGGCTTTGGTGGTGGGGATCTTGCCTCTAAAAAAGCTATTTAACAGACAGGGATGCGGGCTCTAAAACAATATATAAGACAAGAAGACCAGCTTTGCTTAGATGGGTTCTGCAACAGGAGGATCCGAAACTGGCTATTTTCGAACTGCCTATCTTTGGTCCGTACCAGCTCTGGGTCTTGTATGGTCTAAGTATATTGTAGCCTTTGTTCATAAGCACTCTTACAAGGTCTTATATTACACTTGCCTAATGTGGGGTGCAGGCAATGCAATTCAGGGTCTTTTGATGACTCTATCAAAATATGGATTTCTATAAAGGATGGGCTTAAAGTGAGCCACAAAAGCCGGTCCTTCCGCGAGGAGGTGGTTCTACATTCAGTAGGGATTACTCTGATGATAAGGGGTATGTGTTCAATAGGATTTCATTATCGGAGTTAATACCTCTTATAACTCCTTAGGTGAATACCCCACTCTTTATCGGAGTTACTATCCTCCCCCCATAATTGGGTAAATCAATGAATGGCAGGGTTTTTGTAATATCCCAAATCCCGATATTTTCTATTTCTAAGCAAATATGCTGATACAACTGGGCATGCAAACTGCCATGCAAAAATCCCTATTTTATAGCAAAAATTGGGGTTAGGGTTTGTGAGATAGAATGAACACTTACCACTGATAAGCCGGCTAGACTGCTCCTAAGAGAGTATGCAAGCACCAAGAACTGAATCGGAGATGGACAGATATCTTCCGCTTTCGGTGAAACCCCAGCAGCAAGAACCCAAGTCAGAAAAGGGTGACATTTTCAGTGAAGGAGGTGTCCGATGACGCTGCCGATTTGCAGGACTGATAGCCTTCCCATGCCGGAGAGAATGCCTGGTACATGCGGAGTTTCTGAGGTCTCTAGGCAGGATAGTGACTTGCTCCAGAGAGGCAGCTGCTCACGCCCCCTTGATCCCGAAATAGCTGGTAACTGCTTCGGATGAGCTCGGACGGATTTGATAATCACCGGGTACCGGAGTATGATGTTGATGATGAGAATAGTGCCTGAGTTTCAGAGTAAGGCTGAGATCTGAAGGCCCAACAACTGATTAGGGCTTTCTGGCTGAAAACCCCCCCTTACAGCTGCACATGTGTCCCTGCAACGATCTATACCATATACTGGATAATTTATGAATGAATGTAAGAGCAAATGGTGAACCTGTATGGCTTACCCTAAATGAGACTAGGACAGATGTTTCACTGCCGAAATCCCGTTAGCTGAAGACTCCATCTCCAACCCCAACTGCTATGCTGCATGCTGTGCTGCTATCCAAGAGCTCCCAAAATAATAATCATCAAAAGTGAAGTCTCCTTTCGCTTTATCCTCCTTTTATAACTTTCAACTGCGAAAACCCTAATCTTTGACCTAATTAGGTCACTTTATCTTCTAATTTGCAGTTGACTTGCATGCATGCGGATGGAGACTTAAAGAGTGCATGCGTCATTAAATAATGCTTGGATGGCATGCACGAAGGTGGCCTTTGGCCCCGGTGGCCCTTCTTGACCTAATGATGATGCCCTAGATCTTCTATGGATGACATCAGTCCTTAGTTGATTCCCTAGTTGTCAGTAACCGCTCGAACCCACAGGAATCACATAGGTTAGCGGTTTTGAGCCTCAAGGCCTAATCGGAGGAGGACACTACAGTCCTCCCCACTTGAGATTGCTTGTCCTCAAGCAACTTCAAACTGGGATGCTGCAATACCTGTTCACCTTCCCAGGTGGCATCCTCTGGCGATAGTTCTTTCCATTGAACCAAGTATTCTGTAATTACCCTGTTCCTGAGCTTCCTTTCTCTAGTCTGTATGATCTGTTCGGGAATCAGTATCAGCAGTCCTTCATCATCTAAAGGAGGCAATTCGGTAGATGGAGCAATGTGTTGCCCAAGGGTCTTCTTCAAATTAGATACATGGAACACATTGTGAATTTTTCTTTCCTGTGGAAGTTCTAGTTCATATGCCACCTCTCCCACCTTCCTGATTATTCTGTATGGTCCATAGAAGTGGGGTTTTAACTTCTCTACTCCTTTCTTCTTAAGTGAGGACTGTCTATAAGCCTGGAGCCTTAAGTATACTAAATCCCCTACCTCAAAGCTCCGCTCAATCCTGTGTCTGTCGGCATACAACTTCTGTTGATTCTGGGCTGTTTGTAAATTCTCCTTCAATATTTTCAGAATGTCCTGACTGTCATGTATCCAATCCTTAGCCTTAGGAGCCCTACTATCTCCAAATTCCAAATCTGCATAGTCCAAGGCCTCGTAACCATATAATGCCTTAAAAGGAGTCATCCTAATAGACATGTGATAGGTAGTATTGTAGCAATACTCCCCTAGGTGTAGCCATTTGATCCAGGTTCGCTGCTGCTCTGCTACATAGTTCCTTAAATATCCTTCGATCCACTTGTTGACTATTTCCATTTTCCTGTCACTCTAAGGATGATAACTCATACTAGTAGCCAGTTCGGTCCCCACCAATCTGAACAGTTCCTGCCATAAGGCACCCGTGAATCTGCTATCCCGATCACTGACAATGGTCTTAGGTAACTCGTGTAACCTGAAGATCTCCCTAAAGAATAACTCAGCTACTTGAGCTGCCGAGTAGTCTGATGATATCGAGAAGAAATGTGCAAACTTGGTCAGTCTGTCAACTACTACATATAAACAATCTCTCCCTTGGACCTTGGGCAATCCTAAAATAAAGTCCATGGAGATGCTTTCCCACTTCTGTTCTGGAATCGGTAGTGGCTGGAGTAACCCTGCTGGATGGGTGTTCTCAATCGTGTTCTGCTGACAGATGCTACATTCCCGGACATGTTGCATAATTTCCCCCTTGAGGCCCTTCCATGAGAACCTCTCTCGGATCTGCCTATAGGTCTTTAAGAAACCTTGATGCCCTGATAAAGGAGAATCATGGGCTACCTGAATGATCTTTTTCCTCAATGTGGATTCTGGAACGAGGTATATCCTGTTTTTGTAATAGATGATGTCATCAACAATCCTGTACCTGTCATCCTGAATTTGCCTGTCCAATAATTCGCAAGCAAATTTATTTTTGGAGTATTCTACTAAGAGAAGTGCCCTCCAATCTGTGGATATACTACTGAGAGATAATGGGGCGGGACGCCTGGATAATGCATCAGCTACTACATTATTCTTACCTTTTACATACTCGATCTTGAAATCGTAGGCTTGTACTTTGCTGACCCATTTCTGTTGTCGCTCATTCAGTTCCTTCTGCTCTAGGAAATACTTGAGGCTGTTATGATCTGTTTTGATTTTGAACTTACTGCCCACCAAGTAATGTCTGAATTTTGTGAGAGCATGCAAGATGGCTAGCATCTCTTTGTCATATATGGAGTAATGGCGCTCGTAGTTCTTCAGTTTATGGCTCTCAAATGCAATAGGGTGATGATTTTGCATCAACACTGCTCCTAACCCTTCCCCTGAGGCATCACATTCTACTACAAAGGATTGTGAGAAGTCTGGTAATGCTAGAACTGGACAAGAACTCATAATAACCTTCATCTCTTCGAAAGTTTTCTATGCTAAGTCTGTCCAAGTGAACGCTCCCTTCTTGGTGAGATCTGTGAGGGGTGCTACAAATTGGGAGAATCCCTTAACGTACCGTCGGTAATAAGTGCATAGACCTAAGAAACCTCTCAATTCTGTAACTGTTTTTGGCACGGGCCAATCTTTGATAGCTCGGATTTTCTCCAGATCAACCTGTACTCCTTCTACATTGATTATGTGTCCTAAATACAGCATTTCCTTCATGCCAAACTCACACTTGGACATTTTCGCATAAAGCGAATTTCTTCTAAAATACTCAATGCTTCGTCCAAGTGTTTCAGATGCTCTTCCCATGTTTTGCTGTAAATCAGGATGTCATCAAAGAATACGAGCAAAAACTTACGTAGCTATGCTCTGAAGGTGTGGTTCATGCATGACTGAAAAGTGGTTGGAGCATTGGTAAGTGCAAAGGGCATGACCAAAAACTCATAGTGACCATAGTGACAGCGAAAAGCTGTTTTGGAGATGTCCTGGTCCCTTACCCTGATCTGATGGTATCCCGAGCGAAGATCGATCTTGGAGAAGTATTGAGCTCCCCGAAGCTCATCCATGAGTTCGTCAATTCCTAGAATGGGATACCTTTTCTTAATGGTATTTTTGTTGAGTGCTCGATAATCGATGCACATTCGCAGTGTACCATCCTTCTTTTTTACCAGTACTACTGAGGATGCGAAGGGGCTAGAACTGGGCCGAATATATCCAAGCTCCAGTAATTCTTTGATTGTTTTCTCAATCTCATCCTTGTATCTTTTGGGATGCCTGTAAGGAGTGGTGATGACTGCTTGTGTCCCCTCCTCTAGCTCGATGATGTGTTCAAAACCTTGGTCTGGTGGTCTACCTGATGGAAGGTCCCGAAAAACCTTTTCATCAATCTATAGCAAGTTTTTAATGTCACTTGGGTGTTGTGTGCTGGGCTCTGGGGGTTTCCTGAAGGTGACCAAACATTCTGTAGCCCATTCTATATCATCCTGTTGAAGTACTGCCTCCATTCTCTGTGACGAGACCGGTTTTGGGGTATAAGTGTTCATGCCCCTCAAAACTACCCGTTTGCCATCTGGCCCCTGGAATTCCATTTCCATTGCCCTATAGTCTGTAGTGTATTTCCCTATAGAATAAAGCCACTTAACACCCAATACCACATGAGTATCCGCTACATCCACTACATAGAAAGAGTCTGTCATCTGACAGTTACCTAAGGCGACATTCAATTTTGGGATCCAGTAGTTGCACTCCATGCTGGAGTTCTCGGCTACTGCTACAGTGAATCCTTCAAACTTTTTGGTCTGAATACCTCTCTTGGCTACCCAAGCGGAGTCAATGAAATTATGGGTGGCTCCCCCATCAATCAATACTCCTACTCTGTGACCCTATACTACTCCCCTGACCCTGAGAGTATGGAATCTTGGTACTCCAGATAATGTAGCAATGACTACCTCTAGTGTATCACCCTGGTGTGATTCCTCCTCAGCTGCCTGTAGTTCTTCTGTGGCTTCCTGCTCATAGTCGTCCTCATCACTGTCTGAATATACCTCAATGTAGTGAGCCTTCGCCTTCCCTGCACACCTGTGTCCTGGTACCCATGGTTCCTGACAGGTGAAGCATAGTTTCTTCCTTCTCAAATCTTTCCTAGTGTCCTCGTCTAACCAAGTTTTCTTGGGCACATCCTGCTGGAAAGGTTTCCTGTCCTTGTCCCTAACAGGAAAATTGGTTTTCAGTGGGAATTTGTTTTTGGGGACTGAATCCTGAAGATCTCTTGCTCTACTAATGGCATTCTGTAGAATGAGGGGTTTGTAGGCTTTCACCCATCCCCGTAGTGGCTCTGTGAGGGCCTCAATGAATAACATAGTCAATCTGCTCTTTGACACGTCTGTTACCATAACGGCTATCCTCTGAAATTCTGAAATGAAAGCTTCTGCACTATCGGTCTGTTTGAGTTGAGCCAACTCCTTGAAATATATCTCTGGATCTTTCCTGTCAAACCTCTCTATGAGCTTCTGAGTGAACTCACTGTAGGAATGTATGGTGTTGTGACCCAATGTCACCAATCCGTGGTACCACCACTCGTGAGCTTCTCCGTCCAGGTGAAGTGTAGCCAATTTAATGGCGTCTGTCTCTGTCATGGGGTTGAGTTGGAAATAGGTATCCAACTTTTGAACCCATATCCTCGCTGATCCTCCGCGAGTCCCATCAAAGTTTGGGATGGTCAACTTGCCCAAGGTCTTCTGCAACTCATAGTTGTGATTGAAACTCTTGTTGAAATTCCTGGGCCTGTTCCTACTCTTCATGTTGCAGAAATCTGAAAAAGACATGGCCGCATGAAACTCATCCCCTAAGTCTCTATACTCCTGTAAATAAGCCCCAAAAGGCTCACTAGGTTCTACCTGCATGACCGGGCCCCCTACTGTATCTGCCAAGAAGTGAGGCATGGTAGGCTTGATAGAAGGTCTGCTATATATGTGCGGAGTATTTTGAATGTTAGTGTACGCTATCTTTCCACTGCTGCTTGTAGATCCCCGATCTATCGGTGAGGGAGGTGTACTGTTGATACCTGTTTCCGGTTTCGCTGATAATCTGTTGATTGCATTGAGTACATCTTTTTGTCCTTTGGCTAAGTCTTGCAATGCAGAGACCAAGCTGCGAAACTCCATCCGATCCTCCTCTTCTCCCATTCCTTTTCCCCTATCCGAGTGTATACCTGTTTGTTCCATATCTGAATTGGTATCTTCTAGTTGGATATCCTCAAACTCCCCTGTGTATCTACTCTTCCTCCTCTTATAGGTTACAAAAGGGTCTCCTTCTATATTCATCTAAGTTTCATTTCTTAAGCCCACAGCTGGCCAAGAAGATAGCTCTGATACCACTGTAATATCCCAAATCCCGATATTTTCTATTTCTAAGCAAATATGCTGATACAACTGGGCATTCAAACTGCCATGCAAAAATCCCTATTTTATAGCAAAAATTAGGGTTAGGGTTTGTGAGATAGAATGAACACTTACCACTGATAAGCCGGCTAGACTGCTCCTGAGAGAGTATGCAAGCACCAAGAACTGAATCGGAGATGGACAGATATCTTCCGCTTCCGGTGAAACCCCAGCAGCAAGAACCCAAGTCAGAAAAGGGTGACGTTTTCAGTGAAGGAGGTGTCTGATGATGCTTCCGATTTGTAGGACTGATAGCCTTCCCGTGCCGGAGAGAATGCCTGGTACATGCGGAGTTTCTAAGGTCTCTAGGCAGGATAGCGACTTGCTCCAGAGAGGCAGCTGCTCACGCCCCCTTGATCCCGAAATAGCTGGTAACTGCTACGGATGAGCACGAATGGATTTGATAATCACCGGGTACCGGAGTATGATGCTGATGATGAGAATGGTGCCTGAGTTTCAGAGTAAAGCTGAGATCTGAAGACCCAACAACTGATTAAGGCTTTCTGGCTAAAAACCCCCCCTTACGGCTGCACACGTGTCCCTGCAACGATCTATACCATATACTGGATAACTTATGAATGAATGTAAGAGCAAATGGTGAACCTGTATGGCTTACCCTGAATGAGACTAGGACAGATGTTTCACTGCCGAAATCCCGTTAGCTGAAGACTTCATCTCCAACCCCAACTGTTGTGCGGCACGCTGTGCTGCTATCAAAGAGCTCCCAAAATAATAATCATCAAAAGTGAAGTCTCCTTTCGTTTTATCCTCTTTATATAACTTTCAACTGCGAAAACCCTAATCTTTGACCTAATTAGGTCACTTTATCTTCTAATTTGCAGTTGACTTGCATGCATGCGGATGGAGACTTAAAGAGTGCATGCATCATTAAATAATGCTTGGATGGCATGCACGAAGGTGGCCTTTGGCCCCGGTGGCCCTTCTTGACCTAATGATGATGCCCTAGATCTTCTATGGATGGCATCAGTCCTTAGTTGATTCCCTAGCTGTCAGTAATAGCTCGAACCCACAGGAATCACATAGGTTAGCGGTTTTGGGCCTCAAGGCCTAATCGAAGGAGGACATTACAGTTTTCCACGTAGAGATGCGGGTATAATAACGTCTTTATGCGAGTATAATATATAAAGAAAATTATTCAGCAGATTCTTCTTTGATTGCTATCCGAAGGCAGACTTGAATTGCTTTTCTTTTGGACTAATTGAATAAAAGCAGTAACAACAATCACCTCCTGTGGTGCATGGGTAGAGAGATTTGTGAAAGAAGGTACGAAGTCGCTTGTCCGCAACAGGCAAGGCCTGTTCTTATTTCTCTTTTCGCAGTAAGTTCCATGCAGTAGTAGAGTAGTAAGGCCATAAGAGTAAGCTCCATGCACACTATGCAGCACTATTATTTTAAACCTGTTGAGTACAGACTAGTCTCCTCCTTACGGACACTTGCTATAAGTCTATAGAGGACACTTGCTGTAAGTCTATAGAGTAGTAGCTCTAGAGTAATAGGCCCTAAGGCCATAGAGGGTGTAAGCTTAGGTAATAGCTCTAGCTCTAGCTCTAGCCGTTGATGCAAGTATAATGTATAAATGAAGTATATATGTTAAGAATAAAGTGAGATTCCATTCTAAAAATAAGAATAAATACAGTTAGTATACATTCTTTTCAAAAGAGTAGAGCACCGAAGTCAAGACTTTATTACTTGCCTTAGTCTTAAGCAGTAAGTTCTGTGGAAACACTTGAGCCTTAATTAAGTAGTCTCATCCCAGAGAAAAAGAAAGAGAAAAAAATCTTACTTCTTAGAGCTAGAGCGAAGAAGCTTCTTGGTAGGTCTCCCATTCTTGTCATTTGAAACTAGTCCCCTTCCTCTTAAAAGAATGGAAATTTTCACTTGGCTTTCACTCTAAGGCTTTAACTCTCAGAGCTAGAAGGTTAGCATGAACCTATACTCATAAAAACTCTACTCAGTTAGTACATGAACCTCTGGTCGGTGCATTAACAAGAAAGCTCTTTCAATTCAGTTTGTTATTTCCAGTATCATTGCTTGAACCTCTACTAAGTACACTAACACTTTGAGTACCCTTTAGAGTCTAAGAATTGAAAGTCCTTGCCCAATGTGGCGACTTCGTACCTTTCTTTTCTTTCAGTTCTAAAAAACCACTTTTACCTCCGCATACCTTCCCTATTTGGACATTTTGAAAAACAAAACAAGTCCTTTCAGGTTTACTACATCCCTTTATGCTTCCTTTAAGCTTTCTATAACAAGCTTTGATACATAGACTCTGGAAAATACTCTGCGCCTAACTATGTCCCTGCTTCCTTTGCCACTGGTAGTGCAAACTTCTAGCTATAGTTTCAAATTTTGACTTTTCTCATTGCTTAAGGTACCTGCAGATCCGAAGCTAGTCGATGCCATAAATAACTTGGTTTAATCCCAGCCTTAAGAGAAATCCTCTTCATACAGGTTCAGTAGGGCTCCGCACCCTCATAGGATGGTAACTATTCTCCCACCCCTGCCGGGTATCGTCACATCCACTCTGATAGAATTGATTGCTCTATCATGCCAGTTCTGTGTGGATCCGTATAGCCCACCTCTAGGGAGTCAATTCATTAGTTCATTCTTTCTATAGAGAGTGTCTTTAATTTGTTATATGGAATTCCTGGTCCTAACGCACTTTTGAATTGATCGGGACAGTTTTGGAAAGCCCGAACTGAGCTATCTCTCCCCCCCCCATACAAGGATACAGATATCGAAGTATCCTGGATGGCAACAGTAGCTCAGATCCCCACTGCACACTGGATGCATCATCTCCAGCATCACAGAATAAACTCTTATCCACATATCGCTCTGCTGCTGCCTTGCCCTTAGGTATCCCTCCACTATATTTTGCACTCTAAACTTTCCCCTAGCTAAGAATCTTTTTAATGCCTAATAATGGGGAGGTGGATATTATCGGGGGTTGAATGCTCTTTTTTGCTGTACAATCCATATAGTCTCCAAGAGCAGGATATAAAACTCTCAACAATAGTTACTACCTAGTTGACTGGAGCTTGCTAGTGCTTGTTGCAGCGGATAACAGGACGATAATTGCTATAAAAGCTAAGCGAATCATAGTAACACATTAATCATAACAGGATGAATATCCCTAGCCGTCACCTGAAAAAACAGAGCTGTGGGACGCCCTCCTCTTACTACAGGAAACCTATCTTGCTGAATATGAGGCACCTTTAATCACTACGGATGATTAGCCCAACTCTACTGCTTCGCCCTTCTGCGATGTTGTTTCACTTTAATTGAACTCCTCCTTCACAATGAAAGAATGAAAGAGTATATGTTATTTAAATAACCAAACTTACTTTGCAACGAGCATGCAAGTATTGGGAGGAGACTGAATATAATAGTGTTGTACACAATCGGAGTCCACTCTTGGTTTCGTAACAACTTTTTCACTCAGCTAACCGGATTGGCTTTTCACATGGCTACCATACAGGCCTCTGTATCCCTTATGTTGTAGCCGCTTAACCCTTACAGGCATATTTTTCCTCTTCAATGTATCACGCTTATACAAGAAGCTCTGATATAGATTGGCTCTTCTTGCAGATCGGACCATCATCCTCAAAGCCTCCTCCTCATGAGACTTATTCGACTACCCGCCTTATTAGCTCTAAGCTTAATTGTAAATGATTTGGATTTGTGTTTCAATGCATCATTGTCGTTCCACATGAGACAACCCTCCCATGCGGGCTTTTATCCAGCGCCTAGCCGTCCCCTGTCGGGAAAGAGCGTAGCACCTTACGTCAAATAAAAAAAAAGAATTGTTGGAGCAGCTACACTGGTTCCGTTGCCCTCTCACACTTCCTTCTGTCCATGGGCTCTGTTGCCCACCTATTTCGACTAGGTGGCAACTCCATGTACATAAAGATGTACATAATTGTACCTTGGAAAAATCTGAGGATTTTTCCACTTCTACAGGGCAATGGCCCCTTTGTAAAACGAAATGTCCGCTCCCCTGCGTGGGAAAATTAATGTAATTAATGTGCTAGTGTGGGTCATATGATACGGATGCCAC
>LPNX010630048.1:35081-120369 GCA_001517045.1 Pseudotsuga menziesii
CTTTTAGCTTTGCAAATTGTTCATGTGGTGAATGCTTAACTGCTTGAAGTATTTCTATTTTCCTTTAATTTACCGCTGGCTTAATAATCTGTACTTAAAGCATTTTTCTGCTATATTGTAAATCTTGTTCATTGTCTACATTGGTGAATCATCTGTATATTGCTTAATACTTGATTCCTTATTGTTCATAATTGTATTATTCATTTATCTCATTGTTAGATAATTTAATCTGTAGATAATCATTCTTATTCTTTTAAGTTTGTAACTTGTAAATATTTTGACTCCATTATCTAGGCACTGGTCTTGTTTCATATAAGGTCTTAGCCTCTTCTTAAGAAAAGATCCCTTTAATTAATCATTAATTAATTAATAAACCTGGAATATAGTTTTCCCATAGGGACTACCCCCCTTGGCTCTGTTGGGATCTTGCCTAAACGGAGGAGTTGCGGACTGTGGTGACAGTGGTCCCCAGCTCTCGCTTGCCCCCAAGGACACACATAGCAGGTTGTGACTTTCCTGTGTCATAAAGTGTGTATTAGGCGGCAACAGGCTCTAACACCTTTAACGGGCTCTTACTTCTTCAAGTGGCTTGTTCCCTATGTAAGATATTCATCTTTCTCACATCGCAGCAGATTTATTACTCAGCCTACTCTGGTTTCACGCACCTACACTGGCTTCACTGGAAAAAAAGAAATAAATAGAAAATCCAAATGCATGCTAGCTGAGGAATGGGATTTTATAGCACTTGTAGTGTTCCTTTACCCTTAAACTCGAAACACAACCAAGTATACTATCAATGTACTTAACCCCAGAATTGTAGATAAAAAGAACAGGATGCAATAGAATACCAGTGTTTTTTCCTTCCCCTTTCGGGAAAGAGCTACGCACCTTAAACCAATCTTGCATAAAACAAGCTAGCAACTATACATAGCATGATTGAACAACTGAGATCATCTTTTCCCAAGGTATCCATGGTCCAAATCCAATCATGCAGAGAAAAATAGCAGCAAGAGAAAGATGGGGTTCAGAGTGCCAATTGCTTGGATCACATCGCAATGATAAGATTAGTAAATCCAGACCACTCTAGATTAATCAACTGGGAGATAACAAAAAGGGTTTTGTCGCAAATGGCCTAGATTCTATTGGGAAGGTCAGATAAAAAAAGACATTCGTGTTGCATGAAGTAAATGGGAACTATTCTGAATAACCTTCTTTATTAATGGCTCTTATTTATATATAAATCCCTTCCCCTCGTGCCTCGGGAAAGTCCCTTTCTCATTTTCGGGTTACCTTTCAGTTTCAGGATACTAAAAAGATATGGGATCTTCTTATATTGGTCCTTAGTAAACCGAGCTCATTGGCATTATAAACTTGATATTGAAATGGTACTGCCTCCCTTGCTTCTATGGCCTTTGCCTTCACTGGTGATGGATTCTTAATTGCCCTTCCCACTGCTATCTCTGCCTACGCTGTTTCTTTTACTCAATTTCGAACATCAGATACTGAATCATGATCATAAGGACATAAATATATATAATCATCAACATGAACTTAATCCCTATAAGCAATAACTGGAAAAACCAAAGGGACCTAAAGAAAAACGATGGGCTATAAATAAAGAAAGGGAATAGCCCATCATTCCATAACCAATTTGATATAAAGGCCTATTCCAACTGCATCTACTGATTCTACTGAGTCAACTGAATCAACTACTGAATCAACCGCTTAATCTCCTGCTGCTGTAGAAACACTAGCAAGAGAAACACTAGGCTAAGATAAAAGCACTAGGTTGTTAATGTTACCGCCTCTTGAGGCTAGGGCCACTTACTTGGGCAAATATGCCAAGTGACATTTCATACTTACCAGAGCTACCTGAGAGGACAAAGAAGGTAGCTAGAGCATCCATCCCTGGGTATCACTCTTCCACACGGGCTTACATCAGAGCTACCCAGACAATGAGAGGGGAGGGCTCCATGTCTACATGTTCAAGAGCTTGACATTGTCAGGTGGCTAGGGCTTGAGAGGGCAGCTTATATAGACACTATAATTACGTGTTCTGAGCAGTTACATATGTTTGCCACCTACTGGGACCCAGTTCGATACACTTTTATGACGCCATGGGAAGAGATGTGTCCCACACTTGAGGACGTACATGAGATTTTTGGCCTCCTCATTAGAGGCGAGCAGGTTCATATAAAGGATCCCCTCGTCTACAGGTTGGACCAATGCGACTATTAGTAGAGAGCTCATATACTTGATGGGGATAGAGCTTACGACTATGCAGTCACTTTGGGATGGTGGAAGGCCAAAAGTGGCACCATCTCAAAGAAGTTCGCGACACATAGCAGCTTCAGAACAGGAATGAGGATGGTGATTGGCTTGGTTCACCATTGCTTGGCACCTCACGGCAGCAACGTGATCCCCAGCATTGTAGGCCGCATTGTTCGTCAGATGGTTGGCGAGGGGGTTACGTTTGCTTTGGGCAAGCTATTTCTGAGCTCGGTTTATGACGATTTGGATGCCTTCGTATAGTGCAAGAGGCTGACACTTGGTCTTAAGGTTTTATGATGGTTTGGATATGGGAGCACGTGCCCTTATGGAGGCCTGAGTGTAGGGCGCGCATGGATGGCATGCCTATGATTGTACAGTATACAAGATACAGGATCCTTGGCCAGTCATGGCTCCACATTGAGAGAGTAAGAGAGGCTTATATCAAATGGAGGCCAGCATATTTGCCAATTGCATAGTCTCCCGAGTCCCAGTATGCTAGGACTGTCACCACAACATGTTCGATACAGCTACCTATACGACAGAATATGCGTTATAAAGGGAAGTCACTATAGCAGCCCTGATACGACGATACATCATAAATTGGCAACGTAAACCTAGGTGGGAATATTCGATCCTAGAGAACCATCACAAGGTAAGAAGATTCTGAATAAAAGGTGCGTAGCTCTTTCCCGACAAGGGGAATGGTTCCACTTGAATTGGTTCAACCTGGTCAACAACAACAACTGATGAACCTGCCCCTGTTAGTTACCCCATCTATACTGAAAGGGGGAGACGTAAAGCAGCCAACCATACAAAGCCAGCAAAGCCAGCTAGTGACAACCCCAGCTAGCTAGCAAGATAGAAAGCCGGTTACTACCCCAGCCAGCCAACCAGTAATAAATCCAGCCATGTCAGAGTTTGTAAAAAAGCGATTCTATGACCATGTTCCAAGTCCTCAAACATACCTTTATTCCCGAGAAGGTATCGATGGTAATCAAGATGCTCTTTTTTCACTTTTTTTGCCCAGAAAGGTGTGGAGCTCTTTCCCGACAAAGGAGGGGAAGGCAAGTACCCAGTTCCGGAACTAATACTCAGAAGAGTGGACCAGGAACCATATAGCGCCTGGTTTCACTAGCCATATAGTAGTGTGTGTGGTTTCACTAGCCTGGACTAGAAGCTTAGAGAGGACAAGACAAACTTACTATAGCTAGTAGAAATAAGCTTATCTAATAAAGGTAGTAGGGGACTACTCAAACCTTAATTCACTCACATAGAAGCTTAGAATAGAAGCACATATAAGGTTTGACTCATACCCTTACTGACTCAGTAAGAAAGAAAGCCATAGAGTTTGGCTGTACAGATAGGGCAGTAAGATAGACCCAATAAACTGGACCTTGAATGTATGAGTTTCTGTCTTACTGGATGTATGGGTGTCAGTGTATGTGTATGGAACTACAACCTTAAGCGTATGAGTCTATTCAGCCTGTTCATTCTTTTCATATTCCCCTTCGAGGCCATTGAGTAAAACCTACCATTGGGTGAGATATAAACCCCAGATTACGGAACAAAAGCATAGAGTAAAACCCTACCATTTAGGGCATTAGAATACGGCAGGCGGGAATAACCAAACAGATAGGGTGGTTAGAGAGAAAGAATTAGGGTAAGATAGATATAAGAACAAGGGTAGACCTACAGCACTTGGGTGAAATTGGCAATTGGGTGGTTAGAAAGGCTATAGCATTGGGGTTAGACCAGAAGTTGGGTGGTTAAAGAGAGAGGTTCAGAGTTAACCCAGCAAGATAGAGATAACGTCAGGAAAGAGAGAGATTTAGGCAGCCTGGAAGCAAGAGAAGACATTATGAAACCCTACAGATAGGTGGTTAGTAAGCCCTACAGCTACCAGTCAAGGTGGAAAATCACACCAAGCCTAGGGTCTATGGCAATGGGAAAGAAGAGAAAGCACTTGGTAAGACCTACTAAACAGATAGGCCCTACAGCACTTGAGTTAAACCATAACATTGATAGGTTATACAGATCTCTATATAGGCTTTCCCTGAGTGAGTGGGATAACATTGTAAGTGGGATAACATTTCTCTGAGACGATGAGGCATTCTACCTTCGCTTGGATGGACATTCTACGGTAGCGACTAGATTCAATTCTGTACATAGCTTGGTGATCGGATAATATTATTTACCTAGCGATTGAATGATATGAAATAACTGAGCTAGTCTTCCGAACATGCTTTATACCTATGCCACAATACCTGAAATAGACTTCCCTTCAAGTTTGATATGAACAGACAATACCTTTGATGTTATATGAATAGATAAGCCCTTAGCTGGTTAGATAGGAATTCCCTACACAAATGATATCAGTACTACCATTCTCATTTGGATGAGCGGTGGGTCTTAAACTAGGGGTTGTAATCTGAATTTGGGTTGTGCATCTGAACTAGGGATCGGCACTAGGGTTTAGTATTGGGATTTTTATGACCTACCTGTGTCGATGAAATAAACATAACCTGAGCTACTTGGTTAGATCCACACGATACCTCGAATTGTTACAATAGACGTTACCTCTGGTACTGTTTTTTTTGCCAGTCCAGATTGGGACATTTCAGATTGGGATAACCTTTTTTTGTGCCAGTCCAGATTGGGACCACTTAGATTGGGACATTCCAGACTGGGATAACCTTATTTTCAAATAATCTAATTTGACATAATGATATACCTTTGCAAATTGGCAATTGAATGAGATAATGTACCTATACTTGTCAATTTGGGTAATAAAAAATACCTAAGCTAGTTGTCCCAAACACGCATGCTACCTTAGAGGGAGAGATAGACATTCCCTACACAAATGAGATCACCACTACCACTACCTAATTGGATGATTGGGTTTGTTACTATGGTTTGAAACTATGGGTTGGCATCAAGAGAAAACGTTAGGGCTTGAAACTGGGGACTGGCACTAAGATTTGACACTAGGGGTTAGCATCAGGATTTAACGTTAGGGCTTGAAACTGGGGTTTGGCATGACCTACCTGAGTCGATGAGATAAACTTGCAAGTCAAATGAACACAATGGTCTAGATCCACAAATTCATCAAGAAATCTTCATTGTATCGCTCGATCCAATACCCCCCCCACTACCCAACTACCTATTGAGTCTACCCAACCTATTCTCGGGAAAGATTATAAGTTCGTATCAATACAGTGCGGCACTAGAATAATACCTTTACTCTTTATCACTTAATCCTAGGACCATTGGAACAATAACACCCTAGAATACACATATACCGAACGTAGACAGGGGCATGCTATAACACACTTCCTTTCAAGGAGTAGGAGCTATAGATACACCAAACTTCCTTACTTACCGATACCCCAACTCATTGGGGGAGGCTTAAAGGAATTATTTATTACTAAAGAGTGCCTTTTCACGGCGTTTATATATGTAATTATGCAAAGACTTATTCATCACAATACTTTATTCTACAAAACCTGTTTATATAAATAGGAGTAATATTTCTTTATAAACGTAATTATGCCAGGACTTATTAGGGGAGGGGGTGGAAAACTAAAGATTCCGGGTGCTAAATAAGAAAATCCTAAAGGTTGGGTGGGTTGCCCCATTATCCTAAACTATAGATGAGGGGCTTCCCTAATACCTTAGAAAAAATGCGTGTTTTGCTAAAGCGAACCCACCCGTGTTTGTAGGGTATTTGAGGCATAATCTCCATCCATCAAAGGGGTATCAAAATCGCATTTGGCTTTAGGTAAATAGATTCATTAATGCAGTTAAGGCTGGCACCTTCCTTCCATCTTTGATGCGTCTGTCTGGCTTTATTTCATATTCTATAGGGCAGGGTAGTTCCCACGCCATCCACGATTCCACACTAAAACTTAGCTAGCTAGCTGTCCAACATAAGAAAGTCTGGGTGTAAGCAGGTGCGCAAGTAATGTTCTAAGTGCGTGCCCCGCGATCTGCACTCCATTAGGAATCCCTATACCAGTGGCTACCTCTACTACCTGCTAGACCTTCTTCACTAGGTCTCATCACACGGAGAAGGAGAATCATTCAGGTACAGTGCAACGGTTGGATAAAAAAAAGACAACTTTCTTGAAATAATCATGCCCAATAAATAACCAGCTTGGCTTCATTCACCAAATAACTTACTAGATTTCGAGAGACTACTTATTAATCGTTCAAGACTGCGTTTTAGGACCCGGATTTATGTGGAATCGGGGTGCATAGCTCTTTCCCAACAGGGGAAGGCATGAAAAGGGTGGTTTTATAGGTTAGTACGGGGGACAAAGAAAAGTAGGGTTAGGGGCGGTTATAAAGGAGGAGTGATGTTTGCTCTCCGTTTGGTCTAGCAATCTCATTATTTACCAGAGGTGGTAGATGAGGGCCCTCCATATTCATTCCCTGCTGCTAGTGTCTGTGGTTTATATACGACGCTCTGTAGTGCCTGGCTCCAGTCTCCTGCTTTGCCGAACTAATGATGTATATAGATTGTACGACGCCAGACTTTCAATCAACCGGAACTACTCACGTTAATATCGCGGTTACTTAGTATTCATTCAAGACTGCGCTGCAATGAATTAATAATTGTGTAAAGTAATAATTAATAACACCTAGTAAACTTTGAAATGAATTAGTGGAAAGAGGGTAAATATGTCTGAATACCCTTTTGTGTGCAAGGACTGAGGGACGCATCATCCAACTTGGCTGAGTCGTTTTGACCTACGGGACCGATCGTTAGGGTTGGTTGTTATACCAAGGCCCTAGTTCTAATGTCCCATGGACTGCCAAGTTTTGCCCTGGTTGGTCCTGCTACTATATAGGTTTTTAGATCATTATTGGACATGCTTTTTCCGATCATCTTTTGTCTCAGGACTCAACAAACTACGGATTTCACTAAAAAGAGTCAAGGAAGAAACCACAACCCGATGAAAGCACCTATGTAGCCTGGGATAACTCCTCTCTTTGTAAATAGTAGGGTTTAGTATCTCCCCTTTGATACCTTTATTCGACTCCCCTTAAGCAATGAAGGAAAGAACTTCTCTTACAGGAAATGTTGCCCTAACTCAACTATAACTCTTCCTACCTGCCTTCAACTAAAGCTTCACTCTCACTAGCTTACTATTGCTACAGCTCTTGCTCCTACCTAGCAATATTTTTCTATTTGAAAATTAGCATATAACTATATTGAGGTGCCTACACCTTTGCTTCACTCCTAGGAACATGTGCAATTGCTTTAACAATAGGATTCGCTGGAACATAAACTGATAGAAATAAAGCTTATGTTGGATTACTGCTTAACGGAACAATTTGGAATGTAACTAATTGGTTGCCCAGGACCATGGCAATCTCATCTAGCCAAATAAACTTTAGATATATAAAAAAGGATGAAGTAGAAGTACATACCATGGCTTTATCACAAAGCTGGTACAAGTAAATCTCTCCAAAGCTCTAGCCGGGGAAACCATAATCAAACCCTAGCCACCAACTTTTCCTAGCTAGGAATCACTCCCAACCAAAGCTGGTCACTCATAAAAGATCCCCAACATGCTAGCATCAACACTGGCAAGTCCTCCTTGGCACATACAACAAGCTTGTATCACACAAGCTCTCCACACTAGCAATTTTCTCTTCCTTATGGTTTATAGACCCCTAGCCATGTTGCATCACACAAGTACATGGCAAGACAGGGGAAGCCCTTTGTAGTCATCACCATATTTCCAACTACAATTAGTGTGTCTGTACTCTGTAGTAAGGGGAGTGTTAGGAAATACCTTACCCTTAGACCCTTCAGTATTTTCTCTTTTTTTTTTCTTAGCTATGTTAATGTCTTTTTTATGGCTACTTTACTTTGCCATTTGTCTTCATCTTTAGGAGGCTTTTTCTTTTGCTTCTAGTCTTCAAGTCTTCCTTTTGAAAAGGCTATCTATTTTGACTTTGCCTTCTATTTTCTTATTTTGATTTTCAATAGGCTCTTTTTTCTCTTTGCCTTTTTTTCTTTTATAGCCAAAACTGGAAGCTCACTGGCCCAGGTTGCGCTCGGAAAGGCAGAGCTCCCCTGCCAAACTTCTATATGGAAGACTTAGAATAGGTTACCTGCCAACGAGTGTCAAACATTTCTAACACTCTTTATATTTTCTATTTTGTGGCTTTTGTCTTTGTTAGGTAATATACTTTTGGGATTTTCAAGGATGGGCATTGCTCCGCATAGCTCTTCCTATCTGTTGTCAGGCTAGTCTCCGAGAGCATAACGGGAACCTCCCTCATAAAAAGAGCAAGACACCTATGATATGGGTATTTCAATAATGTAGAGAGGGATCCATCTGAATCCCGATAAAGGTAGTGGAACCTCCCTCGGATCTCATAGTAAATGAAATGAGGCATCTTCAGATGAGGTGATCCTTTGACTTCCTCTCATGCAAGTGGAAAGGTTGCCATATCTTATCCGAATGAGGAAGATTAGGATTGGTTTTGACCTAGAGCCGATGGGAACCCACTCTTAACTGGCTGGAGGGGATCCTGAGGGCATACATCTAGTCCCTGCATGTATCCCTGGGTCGAACAATAAGGCCATCTCTAAGTTTCACGAAGTGCTCCCGGTAGAAATCCATCTTAGGGCCGAGGCACTCCAGAGGTGAAGTCCAGGTGAAAATAATATATTGTATATAAATGTCCTCTTTGAGAATCTTGCTCAGGTCCCGCTTATATGATAGGAGGTGGCTCGACGCATCTAGAGAATACTTGAAAGGGGAAAGGCGGTTAGGAGAGATGGCCACTGGTTGAAGTAACCTAGTAGCCTCTGAAAAGCAACATAGAACCTATTCAGACAGGCCTACAAGGGCAAGGGACTTAGAGGGGCATAGAGCAAGATAGGTGTACCAAGCCCTCCCCAAGGCCGAATCAACAAGAGTCTAGACTTTATGAAGTAAATACACTACTTTGAAAAGGGCCTCCAAGCACAGAGGATGTGCCCCAAACTCCGCCTGAATGATGGATCGGGGATCGTCCGTTGGCTCTAAATGATGTGTTGTAACATAAGGTACGTAAAGGTGAAAAAGTAGGTGTTATGCGAAGGCTATAAGGCTAAGTAAAGGTGAGTCCGTCTAATTTCTAATTGACCAAGAGGGGGGTTATCTGGTAGTTAAATGGCTATCCCTAATGGAAGATATGGGTTTTTTTTATGGTTGACGTATTGATCCTTAGCTCGCTATTGCTTGCCCTTTTTTATTTATATAGAACTATGAATGCATTTATTTTCACCCTGGTGGGCACGCCCCGCCCTAGCCAAAAAGCCTATGGTTTCCTATTGTTGGAGTCTCCCTTTCATTAACCGACAGACAGTGAGTCATCAATGAGGCGGACAGATCCATTAGATTCTGATTCATTCTGCAAGCATTTAAAGGCACCAGCGTACGGGAGGTGGTCGGCGCTCGTGTAGAGATTGAGATTTCTGCACTTTATCGGAGTTGTTGTTCATCTAAATAGAAATATATGTATAATATACTCGGTTATTAAATAGATAAGATTATGCTATCATAATGAACTCTCCATCCTCTCCCTATCGGCTCTGCCCTTGCAGGCAGGAAGAAAAGATGGTCATTTCTACCAACTCGGAAGGAATTATGGACCGGCCAGAGGAGACGTGCAACCAGGGAGAGCATGGGAAAGGAGCGTGATCTACGGATCTCAATAAAAAAAGGCCAAAATTACCAAAAGGGATAGCCACATCCGGCTCTGTGAGAATGAATGCCAAATTAGATTATTTCCGCCTCTCTTTATTCATGCATGGAGGGGGGTGGGGAGAGAGTATGCCAATATGATCTCCCAGCCAGTTGGAACTTGTGCCAGCCTTGCCTTGTCTACCCACCCTCACTCAGTCATATTTCATATATAAGAAGTTTAGGTCACCTGAGTGAGAGTGAGGGGAATAAGGAAAAATGGTGTACAAATACCCTAAATGGGCATAAATTAGGTCATATTGTTGTGCCTCTTGTATAGATTCCACCTTATTTTAGGGCATGGTAATGGCCACATCTTTTGGGCATAAATTAGGTCATATTGTTGTGCCTCTTGTATAGATTCCACCTTATTTTAGGGCATGGTAATGGCCACATCCTTTGCTATCAGTATGAGTAAGGACTTAAGGAACCAATCTAGAAGGAATTAGTAATTAATCTCAGATTTGCACAAGCTGTCTATGCCACTCATGAATATGATCACTGATATGTGTTACTTTGGTTTGGTGATAGATTGTACCGAACTTACTCTTATATGCCTATACCTTCTATCTTTATAATAAGCTACGCTACCTACTTGAAATACCCTCGTCCCTCCTTGTTCTGTTCCTCCTTGTCCAGTCCAGTCCAGTCCAGTCCAAACTAGGATTTCTGTCATAAATCCAATTAATCCAATCAATTGTTGCTTTTATTGTTGATCTAAGCGTTAAGCCACGGTCTACTAAGTGGTTTGATCATCGATGGTTTTGTTTGGCAAAGCAGTTGTCTCTTATCTGGGTAAGGACTCCTCCTACTATTCCTCATCACTCGATCAATCAATAAACCTATCCGGGCAAGGTCAGATCGCGCTAAAACTAGGCACGAATCGGTCAAACTAGGCAACAAGAAGTTTGTGCTCCCCCCAAGTAAACGCCGACAGCAAGCCAGCAAGCAGCAATGGCAGCAAATGTAGTGAGGCCGGTCGGACATCTCGCCTTTCCATGTGAAACTTTGTTAAATGGCATTCTACCAACCTGCTTATATATTGATTTATGGTTCTTCCACCCACCCAGTCGGTCCTAAGCAAGCATTATGAATGACCGGCCTTCTATTTATAAATAAAGAAATGCCCAAATCGAATCTAATGCGAGTGAACAATAGTTCGTTACTACGTGTGAAGTAGTTAGTTCGAATGCAACACGTAACCCAGAACCGAAGAAGATAACAACTCCGTACCTCAGCCAATTCCAGTTTCAAAGCTCGCAATATCCCCTTTATATATATATACCCTATGACCCAGCGGGTTCTTCACTACTACCTCAATAGGCATCCCTCCATTTATTTACCTTGAACAAAATGTAGTCCTATCACCGAAAACAGAGCAAGCGAGAGAAGAATGCAAGCAGATAGAAGGGCATGCAGCAGACAGGGTGTATACTAAGTGGGAAGCAATAATAAAGACAGTTTACCCCACATATTGAAAGCCATGCTCGGCATACTAATAGCCATGTCCTGCATCATTGGCAAAAGAGCAAACAACATATCCAATAGTAGATCCAAATGCAATTCGTTTTCCAGTTCCAGCGGATCCTATCCTAGTATCAAATCCAGAGCGAGAGTCAGTTCCAATGCCAGTAAAGGCTAGGTTGATCCAGTGCCAGAAGAAGATCCCACATCCATTCCATATCCATATTTATATAAATACCCCATAGCAAGGGTAGGAAAGGCATCCGAGCAAGCAAGATCGAGGGTAGAGGATCTTACCTGCCGAAATGATCCAAATGTGCATCGTACATTGACTGCACAATCAAATGTGGTTGCTTACGTTATTGTTATTTTTCCATTTCATGTCAAATTTCAATTTCTTAGGTCAAGGCATAAGAGTCAAAGGTGGAAACAAACAGTAGATAAAGCAGTTCAAAAGCTTGTTCGAGTTCAAGCATAGACGGTTATAGATTGATATAAAAAAAACCTAGCAGCAAAAAAATAGGTGGTAGACCCAGTAACTTTTTTTCCACCCACAAAAGAAGAGCAAGCAACAGCTATTGACCCCGCGCCAATTACATTTGATCCATACCCATCAATAGGACATAGTTATTTCATGTACTAAGTGAATAAGGACGAGAGAACAGGTCCGCCCTGATTATGATCAATTAAATCAAGGCCAACCACTGGATCAATTTGCTCAGATACTGAACCGGATTAAGACTTCACTTCACAGGACCATCCTTTGTACTAAAGCAAGGTAAGACTAAAGCAAGTGTCCAATGGGGGGAGGCGGGACTAAAAAGACTAATAAGCTAGTCACTTTATTGGGCTTGTTTCCATGGCACTGGGACAAGTTAAGCACGGGTAAATGAAATACAGAAAGATGGCATCATATCTAGTCTATCCAGATGGGAAATTTAGAAAGCAAAGGTGGCCTACCAACAAGAAGTCATTAGCCCTTATATTGGGGTCGTTAGCCAAAGGGAGTAATTAGGTGATATAAGGGTGTGGAATAATGATTTAAGGGTACTTCTAATAGGAAATTGGAGATGGGATATCGGAATAATGATACACACCTACCTAGATTGTAAAGCCAGCTAGCAAGCGCCCATCTCAGCTATTGGTTGGAACGTCCTCAAATGCTATCACCATAGCAATAGTGAGCGTTATAACCCCTTATTCATTGCTTTAACGTCACGTGGTGGCCTTAAATGATAAATTGACTAGTGCATTGGTTTATTTAGTGATTGATGCATCACAGTAGCTGACATAGGGTCATTGCCAGAGGGCCAGTGCTACTAGATCAATGTATATCTAGATATCTATATGGATATAGATAAACATCTATATAATGTATCTATTTTACATGTTTATACCTTTTTAGAGTTCCCATTATAACTGTCTATAGTTACCGTGTGATCCTAGAATGCACTATTTATAGATCGTAGTTGCTGAGCTAGAAGGTCATCACTTACCTTCTGTCTAGCGGGATAACCTTCCCTTTGCCTTCGGTCTGACCCTGCGCCTAGATAATGGTAGGATTCTTTTCACAGTGTTGTGATAGTAGGGGATAGTTGTGCTGTAGCAGTCGTTGGGTTGTACAGCGATAGCAGTCATTCGGTAGGGCCAGTTGTAGCAGTGAGGTAGGTTTTATTCAACTTATATTGCGTCCCAGACCGTGGCATGGATTTGGTCCCCCCCTTATGATATGATTTGGCAAGCCTCCTACCACAAGCTATTCTCTTGTTCTTTTCCACCCACCCGGATGACCATAATAAATAAAGAAATAAAGAGAATCTAAATATAAAGAAGAATACGAAGTGGGCAAAGAGGGAAAGCAAAGAGGGAATAGGAGCAGTGAGCATATCCGGAACCGGACCCTAAAGTACCTTCTTCTGAATAAAGAGTTATCCATGGAATAAAAACCGTCACTAAAAAGTTGGGTGGAAGCTAGAAAGAGTCCCGTCAAAGCTTTAATGCAATAGTCGGTCGGGTTGATAGCTCTTATATCTTAGTTCAACATATAAATATTCGCACTAAAGATACTGCCCCCTTGCGGAGGGGCACCCTGATTGTCCCCTTACAGAGGTGCAGGGTTACCAACAACCATTTGTTGTTGCTACAGAGGAAACGGATTTTGCAAAGCAAAAGGTTGTTGTTGAGCATCACGCTAAGCAATAAATCGTTGAGCGTCTTTCATTTTAGGGCATTGATGGGTGATATGATCGTCCTTGCATAACTTACAAGGAAACTTCAACTTCTTATAATCCTTCTTTCCCCCAGCAGTAATGTTCGGACCAGAATTTGTCATTGCAGCCCCTTGTCCATTATTTCTTTTATTACTTGTTTTTTTTTTTACCTTTGGGCTACTGGTTTCCCTTCTGGTTCTTTAACTTAACTGAATGGACATCGAAGGTTTTTGGGCAGGGGCTAAGGCCAATTGATTATACTTTGTAGCCACAGGCGGATTCATATATAGTAATATTTGTCCCACTTGGTTCACTTCCTCGTTGTGACACTTCCAATTGATCCTATTACGTTGTAAGCGTGCGGTCTTGGCATTGGCTTTGCAACATCAGTCTTGGATCGAGGTGCATTGGGAGTCATCTCATAGAGCATCCAAGATTGTGAATATACCAGGTCCAACTGCTGAGCCTTTAGGATCACATACTCTTCAGTGACTGCACCAAGAGCAACATCTTTGGCTATGCTAGGCAGTAAAGACTTCACAAACATGTTGGCTAAGAGGCGGGAATAAAAACTCTAATCAACCTATGGCGTTGCCTCCACTCATGAATGTGATCAAAGATGTTAGTGGTCTCACTTATAACTCCTCCACAACATCTAAACAGTTATTACAGCATCTAACATTGACTATAACGGAACCAACAAGCAATATGATTGGCTAGAGGGAGATCCGAAGCAAGTCAATTTCATTTAATGGTTACTCCATGGGTAATAGTATCATGGCCCGGCCCTTGCCATCTAACTATCTATAGGAAACATATCAGGCCTTTCAAAATGAATAAATTTGACGAAAACATTGGCAGGATTGAGACTGTTAAAACACAATATTATAAAAAGAAAGTTCAAAAGGTCCGGAGGTCTTGCGCTTCTGAGGGCAAGGGCATCACGATGTCAACATAGCTTGTATCGAACAAATACCACTAGAAACTACTCATATGATATTTTCATTAGTTTATATTCCTATCAAGCATGAATATCAAAGTGTGCTTATGTACTTAAAACACCATTGTGACTAAATGATTTGTTTAAGTGCGAATAGATCTCAGTCAAATTGACCTAAGCTTACAAATTGAAAGGTATTTTATTTCTTTCTCCCAATGGTTGGTTTTAAGATGGAAGTATAGAGTTTAATCCATGGCATACTATGAATAAATACTTTTTGAGAAATTGCATAACCAAACCAAAGTTGGGGAGCCTTGGGTAACTTATTGTTATCAAGATGAACAATGAGGGATGCCCACGTAAACATTTATAGGGATTCCCTTCCCCTCCTTTGTCGGGAAAGAGAGTAGCACCAAAATTAGCAAGTTTTTTTATAAACATAATAATATAATAGCTACTTTACTCAATCGTACCGTAATACGCGTTCTCACCCAAAATGAAACCATCTCCTTAGTCAAGCAGAGCCAAAATCATGATACGATCAATGAAAAGAGTGGAGATCCCAGTAGATGATAAAGTGTAATTACACTTGATCGTACCCTAAAATGGGGTCTCACTGGCAAATTTTCAGCATCTTCCCTTCCTTAGTCAAGCTTAGTAACGCAGAGAAATCTACGTCAAATCTAGCTGGATTTTTTATCTCTCAAAGTGATGGATTAAGAAAGATATTTATATCTCATTTCTAGCACCATAATATTGTATAATATCATATATAAAGAGAAATATATATCTAGGTAATTCTGCTTGCCTTATGACTTGAAACAAGGTGTTTCACTCATAGGACAAGGTACATATTGTGACTTGACCAATGAGAGAGGTACGTTCAGTGACTCTTAGACCACCTGGCACAATGATTTGAGCGAAGATCCCATTCATTGGATCTTACTAACGATCAGTGGGCATTTTCGGATCCATAAGAAAGCTTTGGTTGAGCCCGCCTAGGATGTCATCTCCCTCCTTTGGACCATTCGTAGTTTCGATTTCCTTATTCCTTGCCCGATGCGGACAAGACCTCCGGACCTTTTTGTTTCCCCTTTATATGGATTCATACACTTACGAATGACATCTCTCCTCACCACTCACTTTAGGCTAACATAAATACCTGACATCTTATTACTAAAGGAAGGATGGACAAATGCATCCAGGGCAATAGTAATCAAGGGTGGTCTGGAGGACGAAATAGCCAACAGATAGAACGAGGGCGGGACAACAGTACATTGCTTGCTTTGAGGCAAGACAACCCAAGGGCTGGTCGAAACCGAGGTCGAACTAAACCGGGGCTTGACGAACACGGCTACTTGCTGGTCGAATAAACCCTGGATGGATGGTCCAAGAACCCAAGGGCTTGCTTTCTTACTTGATAGAATGTGTGGATAGAAAGTGATGCTAGAACGAATGTGTGGATTAATAATGGATAGACGAAACTAATGACTATGCTTTGCGATACAAGAGCAATGACACCACCATGCGCATTGACCCAGCTTGACATCCCACCCAATTGTTAGCTCGAGCGATAGAAAGTAACCCCTTGAGTACCAACTAGTAGTTTAGGCCGGGTTCAAATGGTTTACCAGACATAGCCCCTATAATCCTTGCCCGATGCGAACAAGACCTCCGGACCTTTGATTCTTACTTCAATTGATGTTACACTAAGCCTTGAGATTTATGTGGTACTTAATAAATAATTAGGAGTATTCTGTTGGTGGCATATGATGAACATTTCTTTATGACAAATTTAGTACTTATGTTACTTTTATGATGGCATATGAATGTATTCTTTATAATGTACTCTTCTATTATGGTATCCAGCCGAACAACAAGCACGAGGTCTATGTCCAAGTGATAATACCGCAGCTACTTTATAATATGGGAACTTTCCTTCTTTCTCTTTAGAGCACATTACTTTATATAAGGGAGCATGCATGTTTATAGTAGCTAAAGGTTTATGTATCTCATAATGTTGTACATGTATCTTTGTAGTGGCCACAAATACATACAGTAGCTATTAAGAGGCAGGACCTAAACTTGTATTCCATGCATATTTGTATAGTACTTTTCTCCTTGCCCGATGCGGACAAGACCTCCGGACCTTTCATTCATTAAACTTTCCTCTCCATCCAGAAGTTTCTAAAGTTGGAGAAGTCGGAGTAATGTTGGTAAAGCAGTAGTTTCTCCAGCAAATGAAGCAGTGGACTTGGTGGAGATCAAATTGTATGATGGAACTTGATGTTTTTTTTGGTGGTATTAAAGAGAGCTTGATTGGTCCTAATGTTCTCCTTCCTTGATGACTTGATTGATTGAACTTGCTGTTTGACCCTTATTAATGACTGGTCTTGGTGTTTTCACTTGTAAATTAATGGTCGATGGTTTAAAGATAGATTTGGCTCATGTAAGAACCTGATTCATGTAGTGATTTCTTGCAAGTGATGAAGTTGAGTAATTCATGGTGTTTCCTATGTGCTGATGCTTATCAATGAATTAATTGCACTAGAGTTCCTATGAATTGGACTACTAGTCAATTAATTTCTTCTTCAAGGGTTGCTGCTTTGTTCAATGAATGAACTCCTCTTCTTCAAGATGAAAAAAAAGCAAATCCATGTAGTAGCTCCATGGGTGGTGGAGATATTAAGTGGAGATTGCAGTCCACTATTATTATATAGGGGATTCATACTGTGAAGACTAGGTGGAGATAGCATATAGCCCCATAGTTAGAAGAGAAAGAATGGTTTAGGGCTCCTGGTCTTTCTATAGAGACACTTTACCTTATCAAAATGTCTGGTGGTACTAGTTCATGAACCTGCTGTTGATGAGCCTCCTCCTAATGATGAGCCTAATGATAAACCTTGTAATTGTTAGTTTTGTTATCTCTAAACTTTCCATACTTTATATATCCGTCACTTTCTATGCATTTCCTCTGATTATACGATGCACTCCACTCACTATATTGAACTGAATTTACCAGCGACCTTGATATGGACGGCCGAAAGTGGAGTAAGCTGGATCATATTAGGAGCGTGAAAAAAGGTCCGAAGGTCTTGTCCGCATCGGGCAAGGGATTGGAACCGGACAGCCGAGGGAAACCCGTTGTTTGTCGGCGAGTCTCCTAGTACCCATGTTCAGGAGTGAAAGGGGAACATCCCTAGCGAAGAAGCTACGGTTGAACTCTATACACATCCAATTCATGAAGTACGATGTTCATTAGGATTGGGTTCCATGAAACAACTAGAAATCGGTAAGGCTGGTCGCCATTAATTAGAAAAAAAAAGATGATGCCATAAATTAAGTCAATAACACGCTTGCTCTTATTATACTAAGCAAAGAACTCTGGAGTGAAGACATTGCCCGTGGTTCTACCTCTTGAAACAGTCGAGAAGGCACCTAATGATATAGGACTGCTCCATCAAATGTCTGTCTGGGAGGTGGGTGAGTGTCTCATCTGATAGCTGTCCCTCCAAAGACCTAATTATATAGGGCTGTTGCAAGGAAACAACATCCCACCCACGGTTATAGGGTTACGATAGTGAAGAGTAAGGCGCTAATCCATGCAAAGAACCCAGGGCTAGTAAGGTCTAATATTGGTAGCTCTAACTGGTAAGTATACGTCAAGTTGTAAGGCTGAGAGTATAAGGTATGGTAAGCCACTCTGGTGTAGTTGGCTGGCTTAATCCAAATGAAAGGGTTGTTGGGCAGCACCCCACCCGCCCCATTAATGCTCCTAGGGTTCCGAGCAAATGAAAGGGTAAGGCTGATGCTCTAATGTCCATGCATTTCTTCCTCCATGCCAAAGAGAAATAAATGCAATGAACGGGAGTTTTATTAAGTCTGATATGGGTGCCTGTAACTGGTAGCTGGGAAGACCTAAAGTTCTAGGGAAAATACAGATTTTGGCTTTTCTAGCAGGTGAAAGAGTGAAAGGGTATGTAAATAGAAGCAATAGCTGATAGCAAAAGAAGTGTTCTTGGCTTCTAGTGACTCAATGCCCTACCCCTAATCTGTGGCTGCATCTTCGGTCTTCTAAGAGTGTGCCTGTAAAAGGTAACAGGGACCTTAAGTTCTAGGGCAGCTCCCTCTCCTCCATAGGGAGTTTGTCTAGCAGTTGGGTAGTATTTGCAAGGTAAGGTTTCTGGGCAGTATTAATATTAAGGGTAAGGGCTTAACTAAGATTCATGGCTATGGCAAGTCTACATAGGGTTGTACTGGGTGGGCTTGGTTTATTCCGATTCCGATCCAACGAGATCTGGTACTCCTAAAGTCTTATAGCAAGAATTCCCTGTTTAGCATATAGCTAGGGCCATAAAGATTTTGGCAGGTGGATAGTATTCACAAGGTAAGGGGCCTTCTTAAAAAGTATCCCACAGGTCCTGATATTATGGGTCTCATTCCTTCCTGGCATTCCTTCCTGGTAAGTTGCTCCATACCATCAACCCGGTCTTTCTAAGGTCTTATCATGAAGCGATTCAAAATCCCGTATAGTTATCCCGCCTTATACCCGTTACTGCCAGTAAATGGCCTTGCCCGATGTGGACAAGACCTCCGGACCTTAAATTAGTTGCCAAAAGGGTGCTTCATTGTTGCTAAAATGGTGCTTCAATTAGCTTTTTCCGGTTATTAATTCATGTATAAAAGTGATGTTGGTGGAGATCTACTAATAAGCCGAGATGCCAGAGCTCTGAGCTAAGAGACTCTTGGTAACTATACTATGGAAGAGGAGACATTTTGATAAGTTTCTCATTAGGATTAACTGCTAACATCTTCATTACCATAAGGTTGAAGTCGATCCACACAATTCCACCGCCTCTCGATCCCCTCGCTTTGATAAGGAAGGGGAGACAAAGGGTTGCTTCGCTCCTTGTTTCTAAGTAACATGAGTAGTCAAGGCCTCATGACCGTCCTAACTCAAAACTACCATTTAGAAACCCGAACGGATCACACAGCTTCAATAAAGTGAATAATGGAAAAATGTGGATTCTTTAGGGTTAATAAGGGGGGGATAATATTCAACCCGAAATTGAGGAGGGGGGGTATAGACGCATAACATCTGCCTCAGCTCCCCTGGAGGATGCCCGTCTTCATGAGGGTACTTGCACCTTGAGTGATTTTTGCCTTAGGGACTTGGACCCATGGATCCACCAAGAACAGAGCAAGCAGAGGTAACAGAGGCAAACACAGTAGCTCCTTAGGCATAGGTCCTAGCTTTCCTTCGCCCAGAGACAAGGCCAATCGCTAAGCTAGCATTCCTTTTGGTTCTAGGGCCTGTAGCACCCCTTCCTTGAGAGCCTGTTCGAAAGTCATAACCTATTCGCCCAGATCCATCCCAAAATAGAGTCCCCGCAGTTGCGTTTGATTGATACCGAAATCTTCTGGTTTCAAAGTCCCCAGTAGCGAATTGAGTGACAAATCCAATCCCGGACCCAGTTTACCAAGTGAAAGGGGCAGAGGTTAGAGCAGGAGCAGATTGATATCATCGATATATATATGCATCACGCCCAGGATTCTTATTTCATTACTTGTCATCTCGCCTAGCATCTCCTTATAGGGCTTTTGCAAGCTACCGAGAGAATATTTTGAAAGCGTAAGAGACAATGCCTTTGTAGACGTCAGAGTCCACCCATTGCAATAATACATACGTTCAGAGAGCCGCACATCCACATCCCACAACTAGGGGTTCTATAACAATTCTTCAACAAGATCGATAGCTATTGGTGCTTAAAGTAAGTTATTCACTAATTCAAGGTTATAACCTCGGTTAGCTGCCTTCCCTGCTGCTCTCTCTGCTTCTGGTGCCCTTTACCTAGCTACTGGGTGAACCGCTGGAATAGACTCTGCTTAAGCCTTTCTATTCTCCTTTGCTCCCACTCTTGCGACCTATGCCTCTGCTTCACCCCTTGGATAGGCTATGCCTGAACTACACTTGGAACACTATAAAATGCAAGAACAAAGCCTCTAGGAACTACAAGAGATGACGCAACATATTATCTGGGAACAAGAGCTTCTGTTATAAAGCCTAACCCAAAAAGACACACTGTGAAAGGTCACACAGCCAGGAACACTTACTTGAACTGAAATATTGCTCTTTTATACTTGTCCGGGAGTAAGGAAGCCGAGGTTGGACCAGAGATTAGGCAAACCTAGTTGCCAACAAACGAGAAAATATATGTCCACCAAGTTACCAGCAAACACGAGAAATAAGTCACTTATCACATGAGACCCGAGTTAACATCACACCATGCCACATCCACCCAACATGCACAATACGGGAAAGGAAGGGAAGGGAAGGTCCAACGGAAAAGAAATGTAGGCACAACGAGTGGAAGGAAGGAGTACACAGTGAACACTGGTTGAAGACACGGGCTTGAGCCAACATCCAACATACAGAGCTGCTGAGTTGGGTTAAGCTTGCCCATAAAGATTTTGATTCATGACCAACATCTACCGAGAGAGGGGTGGTCCAACGGAAGTGGCTCCGGTTCGGGTTGATTGCACACATCAGCAGAAAGGGGCAGTCCAATAGACCAAATGGACGAATGAATGATAGCTTAATGAGTGAGCATTGGCAGCCTTACCCCATCGATACAGAACGGAGGTACAACTCCTCAATAGGCCTAATCCGTAGGGAGGAGAATAATCCAGGGGAACTATAATCCACTATAATTTGATAGGCTAACCCGCTAATCCAATGGGAGAGGCTAATCCAATGATACAATGGGAATATTCAATGCAATACTCTCGCCTGAGATACTTGACACTAGAGAAAGGAAAATAGATCTTTTTAGTTACCTACGAGCATCTAGATTGAGACTAATTGTATTGAATTTGATTGAGAACTTATGCTGCTATTATGGGTGCTGCTGGGAATGAGAAGGTCGGTTCCACAAGTGCTGATAGAAAGGCTGCTGGTTCTAGTGTTTAAGGTTCAAATACTGATGGAACTACTTATGGATATGATCCTGGTCTTCCTTTTGCTGCTGGGTTCTTACCCGACACTTGTTGGGAGTAGATTGATCAAGAAGCACTACTATCCATTTTGCACCTTTCACTCTAGTCGAGATTGAACAATCCAATAATACCTCTACTTCTGCGCTTAGGGATAGAGAGCATAATGTATTATATGTGTAATTAATAGCTGACCAAGAAAAGTAGAATTGCCTAAAAACAAATTTTCTCTTTATTCATTAGAAGGCAACTTCTTATTCTATGTTCAAATTGTCAATGCGACGGATTCCAATCATAGGTGTTACTAGTGCCGATCGAGAGATATAGATCAGAAATGGGATATCTATAGGATTGGGAGGGGATATTATAGACTCATGGGCACGAGTATAAAACATGGTGGTGGAGCTCACTTATTGGTACCTTCATCTATTCATATGTCCGGGGTATCATCCCTTAGAGTCCACTTCACCGAGGAGCATCTATTTATTCATCTCCAGTAGGTGCAAGGTCAGCCCCGGAACTATCTATCTTTTGTAACTACCAATCTTTCGGAATTACCTATCTATTCTCGCCTAGAAAACCTATCTATCTCCTTACTTATCTGAGGGTGGAATACTTGGATCTATCATTAGTAGAATTGGGCATACTCGAATACAGGCATGGAGAGGAAGAACCATTTATAAAAAAGAAAATGGGTAATAAATTGAGCAGGCAGTTGGATTCCGTAAACTATGTGGGCTAAGTGGGATTTATAAGTGCCATAGTCGAGAGGATTGGGAAATACTCCTGCATGTATCAATTGGGTACGCTGGATAAAAGCTAGCATTAAAGGGGGGGGGGGTGTTCAGGGATGAGTGGGAAGGCCATTTTTTGGCATAGGTAGGACTTCCTAACGATCGGAGCTTATAACAGGAAATTGAGAGAGTAGGCGGGGTGCAACCAAACCTCAATTTGATAGTATCTCTATCCTATCATATCAGTGACCTGCCGGTGAACAATTCGATTTTTCTTAGTAGGCCGGAATCCTTATTTTGCTAGGGGATAAATAGGAGAAAAATGTGGGTGTAGGCAGCACCAACATGATTATTACCAGTGAGAAACCTATCTCTTTTACTCATAGAATCTCATTCATTGTCGAAGCATCTATCTATCACCACTCAACTCTTATGTTTTGTATTTCATCGGAGGATTGGCGAGCGACATTAGCACCTCAGTTACTTTTAGCTTTGAGTAACCGATATCATTACAATAGTACATAAATAAATACATACATAGAGAGCTCATTCATCTATTTCAATATCTAGATATTGAAATTTTATACTGGAGAGAAATAAATGGACTAATCCATTCCATGTAACTAACTTATTGAAAATTATTAGGGAGAGAATAAAAAGATGACACTAGATGTTCAATCTGTTCTATTTTTTTTGGTCTGTTTTTTCTTACCGTTACAACCACTTTTTTCGCTTACCGATTAGCTAACACATTGTCTGATGCATGAATTCTTTTTTGTTTTTCTTGGCCTGGCCTGGCAGGTCATAAAAAATAGGGGAAAAAGAATGATTTTGAATGGAATGAACAATACGATTCGCCAGATTGATTTTTCTCTAAATAATTGACCTATTCATTACATTGTCGATACAATCCATACATGCTATGGTATACACCTTCACTCCACCATTCATTTTGTTACACATGAACTCTTCCATCTTGGAGAGATGGCTGAGCGAACCAAAGCGATGGATTGCTAATCCGTAGTACGGATAATCCATACTGAGGGTTTGAATCCCTCTCTCTCTGTTCGGTCACTATTGATCCTGAAAACGAATAACTCCGAATCTTTCTACGAAATGGAAAAGACTAATTAACCTATTTTTTCACTATTCTTTACGTCCTGGATCCTTTGATAGAAATCCAAAGATAAAAAGAGAAATGAAAAATATCACTACTGCATAAATGAACAGCTTAAGAGTAAGCATTACATAATCTCCAGGATCCTGATTATAAGTACAACAGAATAGATCATCAATCTTTGTACCGTATATGGATACTTGAATACCAAGCAATAGTATGATTCATACAAATCACGAAATTATTTCTCCAGATCACGTGCGTGTGAAAACAAATTTGAAAGAAGGAGATAACTTATCCCTTTGTTTTCCAAATGGTCTTTCTTCCCTTCTTCTTTTTTGAATCAACTAGATATTTATCAAATATTTATGAAAATATGTCATTCGTATAAATACGTGACCAAATAGCCCGATCCAAAGTGAGCGATGAGATCGGAAGGAATTGACGAAGGTGAGTTAAAAAGTTTTTAGCCGAGAGCAGATGAGGTATCTCGATCTGGTATTGTCAGGTAGAGCAAGGATAAAACTTCTGCGACAAAAAATGGAAAGAGTGATACAAAAATTAGATAAATGACAGCGACACAAAAACTTGAAAAAGGAAAAAAGGGGATACTTTTTATCGAAAACTTACAGAAGCTTGCCAAACAAAGGCTAAAAGAAAAGAGAGAATGGGAATAATTGGCATTACATCGACAATTGGATCGGAAATTGCATAAGTCTCAGGTAATTTTCCAAAAAAGGGATTATTTGAATGAATAAAGGCATCATCTAGAAAAATATTGAGCATAACTGGCATTTTTCTTCTCCAATAAAAATTAGGGGGGGTAAATAAAGTCAGAAAAGTCTTTGATTGATCGAATCGATCGAAGCTCTTCGGCAAGTTTGACCAGACTTGGGGTTGGAAGGGATGATTCTTTCATACATACAATATTTTATCAGTGTTCCACGGGGACGCGTCCCGCAGGGTTGGGGACGCGTTTCCACGTTTCCTGCGTCCCGGGGACTTGGGGACTCTTGGGCGAAACTTTCCCTCCCCAACCATGCCCCTTGGAATTTTTTTTTAATGTTTTCCCATTATTTTCACATTTTACAATTCCTACTTGGTACTACTTAGAAAATAAATTGATATATTTAGTATTTACATTGCACAATCATTAATATACATCAAATGAATTATTATTTTTGATATTTTATTTTATTTTTATAATTTTAGAGACGTCCCCACGCCCCCCCCCCCCCGAATATCCCTAAATTTGGGGGTGGTCTCCACGCTTCCCGAATGTGCGTTTCCCCGCTTCCACGTTCCCCCGTCCCGGAAACTTGGGGGAACATTGTATTTTACCCAATCTAATAGAGAATGATCAATGAATGGATATTCTTATCCCTTTTTCTGTTTCTCCTATTATGTTCAATTCCATCAATAACCTATTTTGTTGAAATATCCACAAAATTTTCCAGCCCAATTGGGATCTAATCTAATTGATCTTGGGTCCTAATGAGTTGACAAAAAATTTGATATAAGTATTCATTAGCATGTTCTTGCCCCATGACTTGCCATCCTCGTGTATTATCTTGTATACATGTTGAAGTTCTTTCCTTATGACTTGCCTTCCTCCAATGTCAGTGCCTTACTCCAAGGAGGATTATGACTTGCCTTACTTATGTACTCACGTGCTCATGTACCCACGTACTTACGTACCCACTTACTTACATCCTCAATAAATAATGGAGTAGTTATAAAGTAGACTTCAGAAAGAAAGGAGTAGCTAACCTAAGAAACCATGCATGAAACCTCACAGATCACGAACTTACTGCCTGCTGGGCACACAGTAACCATTACCTGTGTATTTTGACTAAAGAGGATATTCTTTTCATTTCTTTCCCAATTTTATTACTACTTACGTTGACACCTGGAATGGTATGACTCTCTCATAGGATTGTCGTCAATAACCACTAGCCAATACGCCTCTATGGTAGCTCTTATTACCCCCTTACCTACTAATGGAAGAAGGTATAGACAACAAGGAGGAGCGTTGGATTATACCCCTACACATGCATGGCGTTACTACATTCGACCAGAACATAGAGAGAAACTTCCCGACCAAAGGGAAGGGCGGCTTCGCTCTTGAAATAGCATTATGACTAAAGAATAATCCCTATTTTAGATCCCCAATGAATTTTGTCATTGCTATCAATTATTTTTTTACTATTGCGTCAAATTAGAAGGTTTCAAAAATATGATGGACCAACCCCCCCAAAAAACATTAGGGAATGGATACATACATATTGTGTTTATAATGATAGTCCAGAGCTATTTGGATTTGAAATGATTTGACTCTTTGACTAGGGGGACTAAGTTCCCCTTCCTATAAGTTGTTGGCTCTATATCACCCATCTTGGTATCTGGTAGTATACTTAAGCTAGGAACCTCCCTTTAAGCCCTTAGGTAAAGCTCAAGAAATCACATTCTGATTAAATAAGGTGCGTAGCTCTTTCCCAACAAAGGAGGGGAAGGACCTGGAGGGAATTTCCCGAGGCACGAGGGGAAGGGAAATAATCCAAATATATGAGCGCATATCTACCACCCGAAGGGCCTTTCTCAAGGTACGAGGGAATGGTTTCACTTTTACTTTTTCGTGCATTCACTATACATGATACAAATTGCCAATCAGTGCTACAAGGTCATAGATTGGGGGGGGAGTCCCATTGGCTGATAGCACTAGTTGATGCAGTCGACCCAGGTTCCATGCATTCTCGGTACTCAGTTCAAACTAATATAAGAGACAGGGAAGCAGGAATCCCAACAGCACTACTACCAGCAGAGACAGCTTGCCTACCCCTTAGGTGATCCATACCCACCCATTCTCTAAGTTAGTACACAACAACTTGAAAGGTTTATTACAGGAAGTTATTAGTCCCCACCAGTTGCCGATAACCCTCCCCATAGGCATGCCAAGTTGCATAGTTCAACGTTGGAACTAAGGGGCCTTTATTTCTTAAGGGCAGGCTCCAACAACAACCAAAACATGAATTTGGAACGTAAAATAAAACATCAAATGGGCACCGCCTAAGAGAGAGAATTTTACTCACTCACATATCTACGTGTCGCATATCTACGTTTACCTTTGCCATTGTGTAAGTAATCTGTATATGCAATTTGAATCTCTACGGCCTTAGGCAAGAAATCAATTCTAGGAAGTAAGCACCATAACAACATAGGGCATAGACTAAATATACTAAGTATCTATCCCGTTAATCCATATGGAACGGTGAGGGGGTTCAATTTTCCCTTGTAAGTAATGTAATAAGGTTTCGCCTTGCTTTAGTCCCTAGTTCATAAAATTCCATAGCCACGACCACTCAAAGTTGAGGTAATTGGTAGTATCCCATTTCCACGAAAGACACTTCTTAGATTGGCAAGATTGGCAAGGACTCCTGGCTAGGGCTACCTACAAGGTTTTTAGTTCCTGCCAGTTTACATCCCCCCGTGCTCAGGAGGTCTCTTCGTGCCAAGGTGGACCAGTCAGTTCTGCGTGAACAATAGTTCGTACCCCATAGTTCTACCAACCAGTTTCAATACCCCATTCCCAAGAGGTGATTCCGCACCACCAGTTCTCGATCCGCCGTGCTGCCCAGGAAGGACATGCTCGTGCCAAGTTCTCCATAACCTAAAAGAAAAACTAGTGGAAGAATATCTATTTGGATGGGTTCGAGGAACGTAGTTTTCATCGGGGCACATAACTGGATTTTTTTATTACTTAACTATGCCCATTTCAGGTTTCCCTATCCCCCTATCCCCTATGATTTACATCAAAGTCATTCCTAGTGGTTGGTTGACATGAATCATTGCCAACTAAGTAGTAAGTAAGTATGTGCCCAGGAGGTCCATTGCTACTAGCTAGTAAGCCAATAGCCACCAGTGTCTCATCATCCCCACATTGTAAGAGGGTCCTTTTCATACAGCAACTACCAGTCATATATTCATATATTATACCGGCATACATATATAAGTTGAAATGTGCCCATTTCATTTAATAAGTGGATCCTATGCATCCATTCCCTCAATACACCACGTGAATTTCATCTCCATCTATGTTTGTTTGGTTGGGACATATTTCCAAAACCTATTCATTTCACATTTTGCCTTAGTCCAAACAGCTTTTTGAGGGGTCTGAGGAAGTCCACCATCATTGGGTGGGGTAATTCCCTTTCATTGTTAGCACACAACCCCCCCTTCTGTTTGGAGGGAAGGGTTTGGTTAATAAATAAAGAGGTGGGTTAGCCTTAGGTTTATAACCTTTCTCCGAAAAACAATATTAAGAAAGGGGGTGGACAGTGGATAAGACCCTCTTCACAGGTGTATTCGGGTTACTATACTGGTTGGAGGGAACCTGATTGGTCCATGCGATTATCAACCTATTGAAACAAGGCCCTCAATTATAAAAAGATCTAATTTTTTTATGTGAATGGCTGGTTGACGACCGCTTAAAAGAGATTCCTAAAATGTTGGGAGGTTACTCAAATATGATTGGAAGCAAGCATGATAGGAGCTGGAACCACCATTTACTCTAAACTACGGAAGAGTTAAGGGCCTGGTTGTTTTGTTGTAAAAGGAGATGCCTATCACTTCATAATATATATAATCGCAGGTGAAACTCATGCACCACAATAAGAATAGGGTTTGATAAGTCCAATTCGATTCGGGAAAACAATGATATCCAATCCGGGTGCTCTAGAAATGTAAATGCTCTCATGTCCGGTTGTTGCTCTCATGCCCAAAGGAAAGACTTCTCCTCCCTATCAATCTACTCTATCTCCCAGAAGGACCTGGGTGAGGAAGGAAAGAACCTGCGTCCTGCTCCCTAACCCCTATCTGTCTCCCTTCAAGTAAAGGTCTGTATCCCTAACACCCATCTGTCCCCCTTCAAGTAAGTCTCTTTCTCCTTCCCTATGAGTAAGTATCAGTATAAGTATCCTTCCCTATAAGTATAATAGATAAAGAGTAGCGCACCTTTGGACTACGGTCGAATAAGGGTATGATTCAAGAGAAGGAATCATCCCACCAGAAAGGATATATTCTCTGTTGCCTTCCTAAGGTAATGATCGGTCTTCTCCTCATTATAAAAGAAAGGGTAGGGCTTTAGATTGAAAGGTAGGGCTTTAGATAAGGACTATCGCATCAAAAGGCAGAGCTTTATATCAAGGCATGCTAAAGGCACGCATAAAGTATTTGCTCTCCTTTACTCCCTATCTGTATAAGTTTGTTTTCTATATCAGTGCCTAACTGGGTTAGACTTTACCTAACTGGGTTAGACCAACGGGTTAGACCAAATAGGGTGGGTTAGACCTAATCTGTTTCCTTACCCACTCTTTCCTACTTTTTAGCCCCCTATGTCTCCCTTCTTATCCATGGCTTATCTTATCTGTTCTATGGTAAGAAAGGTTCAGAGGTCTTGTCCGCATCGGGCAAGGGGAATAATGCATATTTAGTAGTAATAATAGTTATTAAGCCCGTATAAGTCGTTGTATAAGCCCGTAGTCGTCGTATTAAATATGAGCCATTTTCAGCCATTAGTATTTAGCCCGTATAAATGGTTGTGTTTCTCTATCAGCGGGGTCCATTCTGTCCATTATATATATATATATATATATATATATATATAAGATAAGAGGCCTAACATTTTGATTTAACTCCATGATCTGTTCGCTGGCATAATTTGTGCTACCCCTACTTGCTGCATTCTTCTCTTCACGCACTCCATCACTGCCTCCATCTCTGTGTGTAATCCTTAGCTGTGTAACCAATTGCTGGATAACGCATTGCTACGTGCAATCCTGTACCTCAGCATATATACCTATGCTATACTCTAGACCTGCGTACCATTCCAAATATCTACATACCTATAGCTTGAAGGGCCTGTCATGTGATAAACTTAGAAGCTTTATGATATCTGTGGCTCTCACTCATACGGTTTTCCACCTCTGTGTATCACTCATACGTTGCCTATTTTCATACATTGCCATTCAGCACCAATTACTCATTGCATAAATTACCCACAGTTCATACATGTTGGACTAGCTCTAAATTATTCATATGTGCTGGTATAAAATATTAAAGCTCTCTTAACACAACTCTCATTGACTTGGTGACTATTTGTGGTAAATTTGTGGCATTACAGAGACTATTGTGTTGCCTATTGCCATTATATTGCAGAGATCATTCACCATGTAGCAGAGCCTTATCCTACCTTCATGGGTATTAATGACCATAGAACGTTCGCAAATGCCCTTTTCAGCCATTATATATGCTGCCATTACATTAAATCGAAGAATAAGGGCCATTGAAGTAGTAATCGTTTCTTATATACGTAATAATGTAGATGTGGCATATAGATGAGTATGCCTTTGATGAGGAGATAGAAATGAGTATGATGCAGCAAGCAGTGATGGAGATTAGATGGATCAGATTTTTTTTAGTCTGCTTCGAACCAACTATCAATAGCCCAACCAACAACCACAAATAGCCCATGAATATCCCACCTATAGCCCATAGCCAATATAGTCAGGATGGCTTATTTGAAGCTCTACTACTCTTCAAACCTATATGACCATTAACTATACTTAGTGAAGGTAATGACTAAGAGCTCATTGCTCCTTAGCCGCTATAGTACATGCCAATAGTATTGGAGTAGTTTGGGGAATGGTTGTGCTAAGTCAAATATCCCCCTGGCCCATTCCGGCCAGCTGAACTAAGACTATATGGCAACCAATACATTGAGACTTTCTCACGCCCAACCGGTCCTTGTAGTTATATAGTTAATCATTCTATCTTAGTCCATGGTATTATTCCCACACCGGCCCAAACGCCATACTCTAGCTTTAGTCCGTAGCCTTAGCCCCCCTTATTAACTGGACTAGCTCCAGTATTAGCTTTCTTATTAATCCCATGGCCTCTAGACAGGACTAGTTCATTTTATTCAGTCCTTGTAGAGCATCTCCCATTTTAATGTATGATACCATCATATATACGTTTCACTTTTCCGTGTGGACATACATATCCCCACAGAAAGAACATAGCAACACATAATATCTCTCCTTCTACCGCTACATAGGGAAATGTTTTTAGCTTAACTGGATAGATGGAATACCCGGTTCGTAACAAGCAAAAATATGGGAGTTCATCTTATAAAAGGCAACAAAATAGATTGTCAAAGCCTTCATACCAAGAGGTTGTACCTCACTAAGAAGTGGAAAGAAATGCTAGTACTAATGATATTGGTTCTATTACAAGGCTAGACTTGCCTTTTTTAGTCTAAAGAGAACCCTACCCTATCTCAGTCCATGCATTACATTAATAAGTTCCACGTATGTAGAACTATAATACTCTCTTCTTTATCTCTTACTATGATTACTCTCTCCTTTCTTTCTTAAGGGCAGCCTTCGACAAAACAACCAAGGTGATACTCCTATTATTACATGAATAAGCTATTTCAATGCAACTTTTCAGTACATGAATAAGCTAGTGTCACCAAGACCATGTTAAGAAGTGCTTTTCAAAAAGAGAATCTAGGCATTGAAAAGGCGACTTAATCTGAGAAGGCACAGTATGAATGGAGGGAGTGAGGTAAAGGGGTTGAGTGAAAGCTTTAGGGGTAAGAGCAGGGAGGGGATAGCGGGGACGAGGAAAGAAAGATTGGGAAGGAAGGTCCGGAGGTCTTGTCTGCATCGGGCAAGGAGTAGCACCTCCCAAAATAATCTTTTTGTCTCGTTGAACGAAGCTAGCGAACCTCCCATTTCTGGAGATAGGAAGGCTGGTGCTATGCTATAGGGAGCATTCATTCATTATAGTTTAGAAAATAACCCAAAGGCAAGCGAAGAGAAAAACTTCACCGAGCAGAAGGAAGAAGCGAACGAAGGTCTATTAGCAAAGCTTTCACTAACTCTATCCCATTATAGAAAGCGAAGCTAAGATTCGCCTGTAAGGGAGGGCTTGAACAAGAGGGAAGTGAAGTAAGGGAACCCAAGCGAATCACTTTCTATACTATATAGGCGGGTAGGCAGGCGTTATTAAACAGCCTTTCAGCTCAATTGTCAACGCAGAGTGAGGCTGGGAATAGAGGTCCGACGGAAGGAGGTCTCGACTAAAAGGAGAGGATTTATGGCTGGCGATTCTTCTATGGATGGTTGGCTTTTCACCTCCATCAATAAGGCAGGGTCAATCCAAGCCATTAATCCCTCCCCCTCCACTGCTTGCTCTCTGAAATCTCAATTTTGGTTCCTATCTAGCCATTCATTTCCTAAGTCTTTCCCCATTATAACTCAAATCTTTATGGCGCCCAACCGAAGTCTTCTGGTAAGTCCATAAATGATTTAGCTCTACTAAATTGGGAAATTACTTATTGAAAGGTGTGGAGCTCTTTTTCGACAAAGGAGGGGAAGGATTTGGGGTGAAATGGGTTTTTGGGCTTGCCTTACACAAATAAGGGTTGGGTGATAGGAATCTGGGGATGGACAATTTTGGAGGAAGGGTTTAATCAGGTGTTTCCTTAGGCTCTAAATTCAAGTATATTGGGAAGTTAGAGTGAAAGGACTCACCTAAGATGAATCCTTGTGGTACCCTAGCAGATGTATCTGAAGCCCCCTCTGAGGATGGATTGGGGGATAAGGAGGAACCCAGATAAAATCTGATAACTAGGGTTTCTTCTGCCTGTGTAGGAGGGAATTCAGATGGGGGATTGGGTATGTACAATGGAAGAGTAAGGAAAGCTGTGGGTAGAGGTCTAAAAAGAGAATATCCATCTTGCACACGAAGGGACAACTATTGAAGTTCAGTCCGGGAAACAATCTTCCTTGAATGGGTTCTTAGAGCAGGAGTCACCCTAGGCAAGGTTACCTTATGATATGTCTTCTCTCATTAAATTGTAGGGGGGGCCATTCAAAGTTGGCCCTTAAGAGATTAGTGGGTGTTAAGAAGCTTGATATTATGTATTGCAGGAATCTATGAGTGAGGGTAGCAAGATTGTGGCTGGGTTGGGGAAAATGTTGGTGAGTTGGGAATTGACCTTTATAGATGCTAGAGGGCGTTCTGGTGGGTTAGTCATTGGGTGGAAATCTAGGGTTTGAAACTGCACTAATGTATTTGCTTTTCCTTCAGGTCTGGGCTATTAGTATTATCCCAGGAGCTGGCAATGGAGATTAAAGTTTTCAATATGTATGGGCCTTATAAGATTATAGGTCAATTTGATGGGAAAGGGTTTTCAATATGGAAGTCTTGAGGCAGGATAGGGTTATTGTTGGGGATGATTTCAATTTCTCATTGGGGAGGGCTTCCGCACTGGCCCTTAGATATAACAGCTTTTTGTCGAATCAGTTTTGAAGCCTTTCGTTGCAATGGAGAGTGAAAGGTGGTAAATAGTGTGACTGATGGGAAGACTATGCCCTATTTTCATAGTTGAAATGGTGAATTTCATGGGGTCCTACCCAGTAGAACAGTCCTACCCCATCATCGGAGTAGACAGAAAAAAATTCCCGTGGTGAGCGATGGCGGAACTAATGGTTCAAGTTCGAGTAGCATCAATCAAGAAACGACGGAGTCGAACCGAAAAATAGAGAATCTATCCACGTTGTTTCTTTGCAAAGAAAGCTTTAATAAAACACATTACATCATATAATAAAACTGGTGCCATTTCGTTCAATGTGGGGGGACATTTTTAGTAACAGTCATCAGATTTATATATTATACGCGATGCCACTCATCACTTTTATATCAAGTATATCGGCTTCGATTCAAGGCCGGATGAAGTTGAGTTTATTCACCGAATGAAATATATCTGATTTCACCGAATAGGAAAATAGCTATCTTATTTTCCATTATTGTTGCAATAGAAGTAGTCTTTAAATAGAAAGAAAGAAAAGAAAAAAGGGATTCAGTTTAGTATATGAGAAGTAGAGGAATGGGAGCACAGAGATTTCTGAGACTAATGGCAGGAACTTCACTAGATTTAAGGCTTTAAGAGTGATTTACTCCATAATTTAGCTTCTAAAAAACACTAAGGGGTTGATAGCAATAAGACGAGGGCTTGGTTGCAATCATTTGGGTGGCTTTGGAGGTCGTTTTAGCTTGCACGAGGCTCTTCTAATGGCTTGGAGGCTAAAACAGATCGTTAAAGGAAATGTGTGAGCCTGTACTAAAAGGGAGGACTAATCTTTACTAAATACTTAGAATCCTAGCATAAAGTGTCATTCATGGTTGGGGCATGGTAGCACCGGTATTTTTTTCCAAGCTGTAGGGACATGTGGCGACCTGTCATTGTGTGGCTAGAGTTGAGGTGGATAGGTCCCACTTCAGGGTTTATGTAATCGGTGGGAAAGATCCCTGAGATCCCATCTAAGCTGGAAAGTGGTGTCATAGAATATTTCAATTTGAAATAGAATCCCTTGAACCAATTCTGGTCATTGAACAAGAGATGTGATCAAATCCGGGCTGTAGGTGTTATCACCTCTCATGCTATGGTTTAATAACATTATTTTGTGTGAACAACCAAGATCTATAGATCTAATGATCCCGATGTAATCTAAGCCCTTCACAACAAGACTCATTGGGTTATGCCCCAATCAATTCACTTTATGTGAATAGTCCTGATCTGTTAGTCTCACTGACCTGATATAATATCATCCATTCATGGAAAGACCCCTCATGCAAAGTCCTGATCACTTTTTTGAGCTTGAGTGACTACGATCCATTGATATAACCATGCCGATAGAATCTCATTTTTGTGTGGAAAGGCTCGCAAAGTCTTGATCATTTCACTTTGCATGAATGGCCACAATCCATTGATCTAACCAACTTGATTATAAATAGAGATATAGAGCATTCCAAAGGATTCATCCATTCTATTAAACCACTTTTTTTCTCTACAGCTGAATTTGGTTCAACCTTACTTCCCATTGTGATACTGTAAAGGCCTTTGCTCCTTAAGAGGACCATCACCTGTTGCTTCCACTCATAATAGTTGAAGGGTGTAATACCTATTTGCTGAGATTGCTCCATCTTGGCTGGGTGCACTCCAATCTTTGTCTACCCGTAATTGTATTATACTCCTACATAGAGGCTCTCAATGCTTTTAGACATTTCCTATTTTGGTGTTCACCTGCATAAAGATTTAGCAACTAATGGAGAAGGAATACAAAAGAGCATGTGAGACAAGAAAGAAGAAAAGTGTTTGGTGTATAAAACCATGATTCAATGAAGCCTTCCCGTCTCCTCTTTCAAACCTTGCAAATGAAGCCTTCCCGCTGGTTGCATATATGAAATGGCACCTACCGTATGTAGGTAAAAGATGTATTTGGTGATTTGCCCTAGTTTCCGCATTGCTAAGTTAGTTATCCAAAGGAAGGAGGTGATCTGCTGTTTCAACCAATTTCCTTGAGTAGGTGATTTATTGGTGTAGATTACAGATATCCACTTATACCTTCCAAATCGATAACTTGTTTACTTTATTTACTTTCCATCAGTCAATGTGCCTGCCATCCGTAGCAAGATATGTTCCCATAGGAGGTACCTGGAATACCTATTAGAGGGACATTGAATTCTATATTAGAACCTTGCCCCTTGAGTTGTGCCTTTGTCCAAGACTCCATATAGAGTGATTACTCTCTAATTTGTTGGAACAACAGTCTATGCAAGTTCATGCCAACTCTGGATCTTTTTCAGACAATAAGTCGACAGTCGACTAGGAGAGTCAACTGAGCGGTTGACTGAGTTGTCGACTAAGCATTCGACTGGTCAGTTGGGTTTACTATAACAGTATACTAGCGGCCAGAACGAGGTAGATTGAAAGGAATCTGTTAGGAACCTTAGCCATTGTATGTGGACCGAATCTTCCTCACTTCAAGGAAATTGGTTACATCTTGGTGCTATATAAAAATGACCTTATGGTTGATCTAGTATGATGGAAATCTTTTGGTTTCTTGCGCTTCTATGTATGTTGAGCTATGCTCACTTGTGCTTAAGTGTTGTAACGGTGTCTCTAGATACCACCTCTTTTGGGAATCATTAGCTCTCTGATCTATCTATTCCTTCCCCTGTCGGGAAAGAGCGTAGCACCTTGGTTTCCCAACATAATTGAGCTACAAATGTAACTAGAGGAGTTGTTGGAAATAGGACTTCTTAACTCAACACTTTCTATAGATACAAAATCCAGTCCAGATGCCCTAAGGGTCAACCTTCGAAGCGTTGAAAGTGGCACCTAAGCGTGGTCATTTTCGTGCCAATGGAATGAAGTTTCTCCTTCACCTTCCTGACCATCTATCCATAGGTGAGGCAATTCCGTTCCAGAAACTTCGAATTTTCTCATTTTTTTTCTCACTCCAGAAAAACAGCCAGTCAAGTTAAACAACCCACAAAGCTTTCCAATTCAAATCAATATATCTAGAACTTTCTCTTGAACTTGGAGGAGAGCGCTAACATATATAAGAGAATTTACTTCAATAAGGAGAGAGCTAGTCAGGAAAGACTAAACGATCCCCATCCAGTAAAGAAGAAGCCCGACTCTAATGCTGAACCCGAAACTCTTACTTTGAAAAATCTGATATCGATGACACCCCCTGCCAGTAATAAGAAATATATCCTATCCAGTAGATATAATTTCAGCCCGGAAAGCCTACCAGTCAAAATTGATATATCCATCCAGTGAATAAAAGAACCCCACCCAGTCAAGAATGCCCTAAGAAGAAATCTACTCACTAGTGTGGGGAAGGAAAGACCACATAGCTATTGCTTACTGAAGGTAGTAGTTTCACGTGTTATAATGACTTACCTGGTCAATGAATCTCGCTAGGAAAGGACTTACATGAAGGAAGGGTAACAGATGATTCCTCATCCTGTCAGTCCAATAGATCCAGCAGCTATTAAGGGGAGGAATGGTATGGTTTTCGCTATGAGATAGTAATGTATGTACCGTATGATTAATAGCATGAGTTCAGGTACTTTCAATCTAATTACTCTAGCTATGGTATGGTGATGTACAGTATTTTGGGAAGCTAGTGCAAGTTGTACCAGTCCAAGTAAGAAATCTCATTTGTTTTAGTTTAGGGCTTCGCCTTCCTTGTACTCTTATGTATAAAAGCCATTTAGACCTCCAGAGCTAAGTGATATGATTCCATGATCGGGATGAAATGTGCTCTATTCGCTTTAATATAACCTCGATTTTGGCGCTAATCTATAGTGCACTTTGACTCTATTCGCTTTAATATAACTCGGCTAACTAAATGCTAATTCCAAACTAACTACATAAACTCACTTCTGTTCGTCCACTGCTGAACCCACTAAATAACTATAAACTCACTTCTGTCCATCACAAACTCAACTAAAGTGCCTGGGGATTTCTTAGTGCCAGGTGCATGGGGATGAATTGCCATAACCCAACCTCCTAACTAAGGGGCTTTAGGGGGTGGGTCGGTGCACATAATTTCAATGTGGAAGTGTGGTTTACCTCATAAAACCAAGCCAACAAGCCAAGCCCACAAAGGGAGGAGTATTTTAACACTCCCCCTTCCAGCAAATCCGCAGCACCCTCGTAGATAGCAATTGTTCTGCCATGCTAACCAACAGATTGTTACTGAAGGCTATATAATAGCCCCGCTTCACCATTATCATGCCATAGTTAAGGCACGAGTCCAATTTATCCTATGCGGTGGTCCTATATTTTGATACTTGCACATGAGCTAAGAATGGATCAGTGGTATCCTCCCCATCCTACAACAACCTCGTAATAGCATGGATAGTCTCTGCATTTATATGTCTTTTTTGTAGTTAAGCCAAATCCCTCCAGTATGGGTCTGCAATAGTAGCAGCCTTACACATTTTCTCACCACTATAATGTTTCCAAAACATGGGACATGCAACAGGCTAGTAATACCATATTTTCACAAGGTGCATAGCTCTTTCCCGACAAAGGAGGGGAAGGGCTGGAACAACAATAAAAGCTTGGTCCATCCCACCCTTAATTTTGATTATTGTTATGGTGAAAACTCAAGGAGCAGAGTCTAGTAGTGGATATCATAATCCACCAGCTGTACTTGTTCCAAATAGCTTTCCAGATGTTCCTCTTTGCTCACATGCACCCGTGCATAAAGCCTCTCATCCAGGCAGATCGGGTTTTGCACCACCGTGATGGGGGCCTTATCCCCTCTTGGCTTATGATTTTAGGTCCCCCCATTGTGCCCCTACCTGTAGCTAGTCCTGTTCATGGTGGAAATCTCCTTATTTTCAATACTGCTTGATACCAGAAGCCACCTTCGCTCCTACCTCTCACCAACTAAACTCTATTTCACCTTCGAATAAAGTTAGACTTTAGACTTTATTTGTCCCTTCCAACCCGCTACTCCTGAATCTGGCTTCCATTAATAGTTTTGTACTTCATAGCTTCTGCAACTATGATGGGTACAGACTCAACTCTAAAACTCCTGCAATGCTCCAATCTTGTGCTTTCAAATGATCTAGTTTATTGCCAAAACTTACCTTCAAAAGTAATGCTTTAACCACTTTGAATGAGATCGACGCCTCAAAAAGCATGCACCATCTTGACCATCGAGATTCTACCCGATCCCACCTATCTGACCTAACTCCCTGAAAAATCCTACCTAGATCCAGTCATCAATGCAAGACAAGACATTTCTTTTGCAGCAGCTGTCAAGACTATAAATGTGACTTAACTAGCTCAGGTGCAGCCTTTGCAATATTCAAAGTATTAAACTCTAATTTTGGCATCACCTACCTGCAACCACATTAAGGGTTACAAGACTAAACTCTTCTATAACTACAAATCCCAAAGTATAGTTTTCTGATATAGAAACTTCCCTCTCACAGAGACCTAACCCTACGTAAACACACCCCCCCCTGCTTAACCCATTCATTTGTTAGCCAGGACCAGGAACCAAGACCAAACCCTCTAAGAAAGTCTTTTCTTTTTCACTAATAAACTCACAAGAGTAAGAAGAAGCGTACTCTTACTACCCTCTAAGCATTTGAGTGAGGCGCTGGCCTAGTCCCATCAGTCTCAATCATCGAATAAAAATAGGAGTCATCCAGTTCCAGTTGAGAAAAAACTATTTCCCCAATCGTGCAAAGAAAAAAGATTGTTGTTTACGAGTAGGTTCTCAGCAATATGCTAGCAATGTTGTCTTAATTAAGAAATCACAAGTATCAGGGGGGTCATCCGGGTACAAAAAGAATATAGTAGTACCCCTCTAACCATTCATTCGGATTCAGCAAGTGATGGGTAAGGGCAGGCAGCGCTCAACTAAGTTTTTTGAGGCAGTTAAAGGGTGGTAAACACTACAGGTTAGGTCTTCGATTAAAGTAATCCTTCCAGCTCAGGTTATCTGAATGTTATTAAAAGCGCCCAAGCCCCACTCAATATAGAAATTCTGGGAGTATTTCAAGGTAGTTCTTACGATCCCATAACATTTGGTAGCTTTCCACCAACTCAAATTCCAGTGAGCATAAGCAGTCCTCCCTCAAAGCAAGAAGGCATGCATGGAGTAATGAATGGGATTTTGGAAGCACTAAACGTAGCTGGGGTTTTGCAAATAGGGTAAGTGCTGGTGGTAAATCATACCAAAAAGAAGATACAAAAGGGTTATCTCGAAGCCCAGCCCAATCAGCCAACTATAGTAAATACTATAAAATTAAATGAATAAAGCAATAGCAATGAGAGGGCAGCTCCTTAGTCGCAACAGCCTAGTTATTCAGTTGATATGTGTATCATACTTACCCTACCCTCCGATAGTACCCTTACACCTTATTGGGATACCTTACTTTACCCCCCCTATTGGAGGTATTACCCTGGAGGTAAAGGATGGATGAACGAGGTGATTTATTAACGAGGTCTTGTTGGGGGGCTCGCTATAGCTCAATGGCTTTACCCCCACTCCTCAACTGTATCATTCCTAGTAGGTGAAGCAAGCTCATTCAATCAGCTACAAACCTATCTAGACCAGGCTTAAAAAGTAAATACGACTGGTCCAAGTTAAGTGCCTAAGCGAGCAGCCAATTCAATAAGAAAGTGTCGTGATGCAGATACAGCAATTCAAGGTAAAGATAAAGGAAGGGTGGGTAGCAGGCACTAAAATGCGAAAGGCAAATAGGTCTATTCCTAGCAATGGGGTTATAATAATTACTCAATCATATCCTTGGCAAGGCTCGGCCGAAACAATAGTAATTCCAGGAATCCATCCATTCTAGCAGCAAATTGGCTCAAGAGAAGGGAATGATCAGCTAGACATGGACAATGCATTAGACCGAGTAATAAATAGCTTTCTCTTTTCTAGTATGAAATCCTGTTAAAGTCAATATCAAGCCCGCCTGAAATAACATATATAAAGACCCGCCCGATATAATATAAACCGGTGAGGCACGATAGTGAAGTGATAAGGAAGATCCCGAAATGACTTATATAGTAGATTTAGCAGTTTCTTTAGTAGTTTCTTAAGTTGATGAACCATCTGTTGATTCTGTGGACGCTGCTGCCTATGCTTTCTCTCTATACTGGTTTTGTTGCTAAGGGTGCTACTACCGATGCTCTTGCGCCTAGAACTACTCGTGCACCTTTAACTGCTTATGAATCAACAGAATCAAGGTTAGAAAGAGAAATATTATAAGCTGTTGAGTGAACTTGGTCAACCGTCAGTGGATATTAAAAGAATTCCCGCTTGGACCTACTACTGATGCTTATTAAATAGGTGGTGCTACTAGAATTGGTGGTGCTTTGACTGGCACTACCTTTGCTACCTCTGCTAGTAGTGCTTACACCTGATAAACTGCATCAAATTGGATATGGCCCTAGCCTTGCTCCTGCGTCTATTGCCTCTGCTTGCTTTGCTTCTGTTCCCATCTCTACCTCTGATGCTCCTGCTGGTTCTGGATCTACTGGATCGGTATTGACTTTTGCTTCATCAACCGAATCAATCGGATCTACTTCCTCTCTCTAGGAACCAACCCTCTATATTATATTCGTTAAAGCCATGTTGTTTTTAAGTATATAATAGAAAAGGAAAAGAGAAAAAGAAAAATAGGGTGGCCCTTCCAACCAATTAACTCCGCTAGTGCTAGTCTCGATACCTACTTCCTTGTCAGTAGTTATTATAGGCAGTATCCACGAAGCTCCGCTTTTAGCCTTCCTATAACATATGACATCCGGTGACCACGGCCTAGAGCTCATCGTTGTATCGCCTCTGCTCCGAGTCGAATGAGACCCATCATCAGAGACAAAGGCCTAACATCTTCACACCAGTTGCATCAAAGCTAGAAGCTAAGGCAGAGTAAAAGGTAGCAGCACCATCAATAGCAGTTGCATTTGGCCGAGTTTACCCTAACCTAATATCTAATTAAATAGAAAGTACATAGCTTCCCATTTCATACTCATTTCTAGGGCTATAACTCGCTCCAAATCCTAAACCCGTTGATCCACCAGAGTCAGAGGTGGTTTACCTTGTGAGAGAGGCAGAGCCCGTTGGGGATTCACCCATTAATTAAGAACCACCAATGGCAGAGATTACAAGGGGCGAGAGAAAAAGTATTTAGAGTTTACCCATAAGCAAAGGAAGCATATCCAAATGCATTTGACCGAGCATAGGTTTATTTCGGTATAGAATGAAAGGAAGGAGCTTCGGTTAAAGTAACAGATTAAGTGGCAGGGTCTCCGAACGCAACGCTGGTTTCCAATCCATATGTTTCAATTCGAGATCGAGTTCTTTTTGACTTCGGTGTGGGGACAAAGACAACAGAATAAGCATAGGTATCATATAAATCCATTGGCACATTGACTGGTTCAAGGTAAACCACCTATTAATCTCAAAAAGTCGCTTTAGTATTTTGGGAATTGGAACTGGAATAGGCCTGCTGCTTACCCCTTTGCCTCTGCTTTCGCTGTGGGGTCAACTGCTCTGGCCTCTGCACCTAGGTAAACGAGATTATGGGCAACTTAATTTGGAACTGGCACCACGCCCGTAGCTATATATGCATATGGAACGACTCACTTTGGTTTGGGTAAGGTGCCTATTCTTGGCACTGAAACACCTTTATGTGGATCTGCTTTAACTGAGCAAAATACAACGAGCTACGAAACTGGATATTGAAGGGAGACAACTTAATCTCCCTCTACTAAGATCCATTGAATCAACGGGCTCTGTTGCTTTTTCAATTGCTCCATAGATGATGGTGCGACTGCTGGTGAGATTGCCTCTGTTGCTGAAGAAACTGCTTCTTCGACTGGATTTGCATCTGTATCTGGACCTAAATCTGCTGCAGGTGAAACTACTTGCTTTGGTGCAGATTCAGGGTAAACTGGCTTCCGAACTGTCTCTATTCATGCCCGTGTTTCCGCCTCTACCTATGCTGTCCCCTCACAAACATAGAATGCATCACAGTACGAACATACTAAATTATAAGCCAAGGATCCCTGGAGATCTGGTGGGTCATTAATATATAAGCATTAATATCATCACCAAGGGTTGTGCCAAGACAAGAGCAGATTTGGGAGCCATAAATTCAAGTCATATAAAACTCAAAAGTATCCAAAGTTGCTAATGGATCTTCATCATCTATACTCGCTAGTAAAGGAAAAAAAGATCTTCCATCCAGGATGTTGTTGTGTTGTTGGATGCTACATTTTCAAAAGTTTCACTGTTCTGGATGTGGTGAGTCGATGTTCATACTATTGTAACTATGGTTTATTTCGGGTTTCATTCCCTTTTATCCTCTTTACCAGTATGTTGGCTACCTAAAGTACCTAGTGACTTTTCAATCTTTAGTGTTTGAGGTTTTTGTAAAGCTAGTGGATAAAGGCCTGGGTTTTCAGCTCCTATCACATACAGAATAGATCTTAATCAATTCATTTTTTCCTTTTCATGTTTAGCAGCATCATTCTTACATGTCTACACTTTGTGAAAGTATACGGCTTGCTTGCAATATGCCTCCTAGAGGTAATCTTGATGACAATATGGCAAGGTGAAGCCTTGCTGCTTTAAATGATTAAAGATCTTGTCAGCTCAATTATGGACTGCCCTAAGTTGCCATTTATCAAAAAGTATATCTCGTTAGCCTACTCCAATGTTGCGGTGAAATAAAGAAAAGTGAAGGCCCCAATCATAAGAGGGTACAATGGGAACAAGCTTGTCTTGTGCTCTTTCAATCTAACATTGGCCCCATATTTTGTTGTATGGTATTTTATTTCCATGATCACCAACTTGTCAGAAACATCCTTGGGCTAGATGTCTGGGGCCAAAGTGCACCCGTAAATGCAGAGAGAATTCTTTGATTGTTACACATAACAATCATTAATGGGTCCCAATGCCACCAGGGCTTCCTCTAATAATCTTGGGCATGGTGAAAAAAATGAGCTCATAGAGGGGAGCCAATAACACTTTGCAGAGGTGCTTGTAATTTGAGAAAGACTTAGACTTCCATAGTTTCTGATAGTGCACCAAAAGAGGAGGGAGGGAAGGATACCAAATGTAACACAACTCTGTAAATGATTTATGGAAGAAATTACAGCAATAAGTAATGTCGCCATATGGCACTGAGGAGATGCATCGTCAGGATTATCCAAAAATTTATTGACAATTTTGTTAATGTTACTTGAAAAAATATCAGCTCAATTGAATGCGGCTCGAGGTTTTCTCCCGCTTCCTCCAAAGCTGGAATGCCCGAATTTGAATTTTGGGCCTTGGGGGGTGATTAGAGCCCAACCGAAGTGTATGAACCTACTAGACACTAGTAGAATAGAGCATGGTCATGTCCTAAGTCACCAAGACCCCCAGAAAAAAAATTTGAATTTTTTTTTACCGAATGTGTTGGATTTAGGATTTTAATTATTTTTTAATTTTTTAATTTCTCCTAAGTTTTTAATTAAATTTTTCCATAAATTAAATGGAAAAATTCAAGTTGTAATAAGTCAACCATCCAAGGTCCGTTTTCAGTGATTGAAGGCTCTAACCTTAAGACAAAAATCATTCTAGATCAGCCAGCCAAATATCTCCAAGTTTCAGAAGTTCATTCAGCCTCATAACTCATAATTTCTCAAAAAAGTCAGTTTCAGGAAAATTATTGATTAAATATTAAAAATGATTATTTTGGAGAAAATCCAAATCTCTCCAAATTAATCCGAATTGAGCGAAATGAAATGTAGAATGACATGGCATTGGGCATTAATGATGATTGAGGTTGGCACCGGTCCTCTTTAGTTAGCAATCGGAGAGCAGTGAGTTATCATCCACTTGGCCAATTCGCCTCCTTCAGTGATGACCATGCTTGGGTGAGTTGGAGCTTGTTTATTGGCTCATTGATTTGATTGAGGTTGAGGATTGCCATGTGTCCCTTGCTTCTAGGTTTTGGCTCCTCCAAACTTAGTGTTATCGCATATATAGTAGCCAGGCTACCATATTCTATTTTTCAGACACAATACATTTTTCAGCCAGATCTCTTACAGATGAGATGCTAAGATGAGCAGTTCTGATGGATCATTTTTGTATCAGTGGACTATTGTACTCTCCCATGTCAGGACTGAGTCTCAGGACACTCAAATTTGAGGACCAATGAAGCCATTTATGTTATTTCAGAGCAGTCATTGACGCCCAGTTTTGTATCAGTTCTTTCTCATCGGACAGATGGTGTCTCAGATGGATTTTATTGCATGGTTATGACTCAACATTTTATATTGTGCTATGGTTATTATTGCTCTTATACTGATTCTTGTGACATATATTAACTTGTGGTATCATGATCTAGCGGTCATAATTATATGGACTTGGTTGTATCTTGTACTATGTATTGATGTCCTTGCTTAGACTTGGAAGTTCTTGATTTATACTCATTGGTTTTGCCCTCCTTAGGGAAAATAGAGGTAGTCATTCCCACCATTGTTTTGGCTTGCCAGTGTTGGTTCCATCCGTTATTGTCTTCACCCATCCATTACCTTTCAGTTTAGTTTTCAACCTGACTAACTTCTTGACTTATGGCATGGAGGATATTTTTCCCCGCTAGAACCTTTGTTGGACAAGCCTCCCTGTTTATATTGTGTCTTGGCTCTGAGTTGGTGACAGAACTTGCCTTGGTAAGTTGGATTGTATGCCTAAATCATTCTGGTCGGTTGTCCCGATATTTGGCATTGTGCAGAACTCCCCCTAGTCACTTGAGATGTTGTTGGCTAAAACTGAAAGCTCATGTACTACTTGTATTTAAATATTGAATATGCACCGATGGAAAATGAAAATTGTAAAACAATGTTTCTTAACATATGTAAAAAGGACAAGAGCAATGAAATGCTAAAATACTCCTTGAAGAGTATAAGAAAAGGTCCAAAAAAGCAATGGTTTAAAATGTGCTATATCCAAAAATTGTTGACCTTATTAAAATAAATATGTCCCGGATGAAAGCTGCAATTAGTTGTGCTTTTAAGTACTGGTGAAGTCTCAAAAGGGTCATATAGGCCAAAAAGGCCATGGAATAAAATGTGATCCTAATGAATTTGGATCAAGCTTAATGTAGACATGATGCCTAAGTTGAATAAGCACTCTCTAAACAACTCATCCATCTATGAGGCACTGCCATTCCTTGTGTTGTTGTTTGTCCGACATTGGTTATAGTGAGTTTTTCCTTTCCTTATCCAAAGTGTCGTGATGTTGAGTAGGAAGTCATCATTTGCCTTAGCCTTGTCATTTTCACCTTTCACCCTTCACTAGCAAATTGGCTACAGCTATGAAGTGAGTATAGTCTTGAAAGTCTAAGTCTAAGTAGTAATAAATAAAGCCTTATATATGTATTGGTTGATGTGCCGCCAGTGAAATGAATGCTACTTGTTGTGATTGTTACTTGAATGAGTTGTAGAGCATGTCTTAACCTTTTAACACTTGCAGCAGATGGCTGTATTTTGAGTTATTATGGGTATCTGATCAGTTATAGATGGTTATATTGGTACCAGAGATTCCTAGATTCTCAGGCACTCTTTTTGATGAATAGATCAATCAAGTACCTGTCCCACAGTTGGAGCCAGATGTTACCAACTATTTTGTACAATAGTTGAACTTCCTATTGAGCCGCCAGTTATCGAGCATGATGAATGCTCATCTCTAGAGTTCAGAGGTTCAATGTGTTCCAGAGTTAGCTAGTTTTTGGCTGAACTTTTTATTTTTGTAAGATACATGTTCATACCCCCTTGGGGAAAATGTAAAAAATGTCCTAGCATTTAAATTTTTATAGAAGGCTCGGCTTCCCAGACTTGGGCATCAAGCTGACTAGCCCAGAGTATTTTTTCCCTTGGTTATTATTGGTTGTTGAATAAACAACCAATAATTTCTGAGTTTTTCACTCGCTCCTCCAAAGCTGGGGTAGTTGTCTTGGTGTTTTGGCCTTGGGAGGTTATTAGAACCTTAGTGTCAGTGTTTTTTGTCATGCTAGGAATTTCAATTGAGTAGAATGAACATGTAGTAGGTCCCCCTAGAGTTTCGTTGGATTCCGTGAAAAATATTTTTTTTTCGTTTTTTAAGCCATTTTTTAATGGTTTAAATAGAAAATTTCAAAATGTAATAAAAGAATGATCCGGAGTCCATTTTCGGCATGGTTGGGCTCTTTTTCAAGCCCGAAGCATCATCATTACCCCAGGCTTCATTTTCACTAAGTTTCAGTCAGTCGAAGCATCCCGAAAGTCATCATTCGGCTAGCAAAGCATCAAGGTGGCATTTAAATGCTAAAAGTGAACATTTTGGCACTTGGTCAGAAATTTAAAAAAGTCAAAGGTCATTATTTTATTGGTAAAGTGACATGGCATATGGTCCAAACAACTCATATGACCCACTTCATGTCACATAGTATTAAACTTTGGGTTATAATGATGATTTAAATAAAAGGGAAATTGTGAGCATTGGCATGGGGTTCAAGCTAGCGTATGTGGTGGTGATGAAGTGGGATATTAATGAACCCTCATAATATTATAAATTAAACCATGGCTCACGTGGTTTTAGACAATGCATATGAGTGGTTTCCAAATAGGATGGTGACGTCAACCCAAAGATGGATCTCACGCTGATTGTTAAGTGGGCCTTCGTTGTTTTTGTGCCACCTCACGGCCAGCTCACGCCAACCATCAAGGTGGAGCTCACGCTAATTGTTAAGTGGGCCTTTGTTGTTTTTGTGCCACCTCGCGGCCAGCTCCCTCAATTCACGCCAACCATCAAGATGGAGCTCACGCTGATTGTTAAGTGGGCCTTCGTTGTTTTTGTGCCACCTCATGGCCAGCTCCCTCAGTTCATGTCAACCACAAAGATGGAGATCACGCCGATTGGAGATTCACGCTGATTTGGAGGTGGGTGATTTCCTTGGTTTACGGCCATCACATGGCTCGGCTCCCCTCCAAATCGCTAGTTTGTTGTCACTTCAAACATACTCACGTCTACAGCAGGGGACTCGGGTGGAGTTCTTTGACTTCACGTGTATGCGTATGGCCACTCCATATTCGTTGGTGAAGTTTCCTATGTGATAATGGGGGGCGCCTTGCCAAGGTGGAGGCCACCTCCCCATTCACCATTAATTCAGCTCAGGATCAGAATCAGTCAATGGGAGATGAACTTGCACTACATGCCACACTTGTCCATCAAACCGGGATTTTGACTTTAATGACTGGGTTATTGGCTCTCTTCATAGCCAATTCGTTTTAGGTTTTAGGCTATTGGTTTTTGTATAAAGAGAGGTGCTTTACACTCTCTTTTTAATGGACTTTTGGGCATAGAAACTCTGCAAAAAATTGTAATCATTATTTTTGAATAAAGCTTTTCGACTTTGGAGGTCTACGGGATTGTTTCTTCATTGGTGGATGTGTTTATTATGAGGTGATCTCTTTCCTTGCTTTCAATTTGTTACTCATGTGTTGAATCAAACAACTAGCTTTAGAAGTCTATTATTAGAACATAAGATTTTCCATTTGCTGTTGTCATGTTGGTTTATTATGCAAAGTTTATCATAATCTAGATGGGTACAAGTATTCATTTATATGAAGTATTGATCTTGGTTTGAATATTCATAGCATACTAGTTTATTTTGTTTGATCTCATTGGATTATCTTTACAGATCTCGCCATTTGGAGAAGGGTGTGAGCTTAGTTACATCAATCTCATCTCCATTATCATAAGAACCTTCTAACATTGTTGTCTTTCAGGACCTACAGAGAGTTTGGCTTTTTCCAAGAGGAAAAACACAAGGAGATCTTACTCCAAAGTTCCATCTCAAATTCTTTCATAAGTTAATGCTCTTTTGGTTACCGAACTTCCCTCTTCTAGTTCTCTCTTTGCTTTTTGAACTCCTTGTTTTCCTTGCTTGCTAGCCTCTTCCTCCTTGCTTTCTTACTCTTTCTTCTTCGCTGCCCCATTTTTGCCTTAGTTTACACCCATTTTCTTCACTTTGGACAGCCCTTTTGTGCCCCAGTTCATGCCCCTTTTTTACCCCTCTTTGCCCTAATTTTTTGGCCTTCTTCCACCTTGTTTTTGGCCTTTTCTTCCTTCTCTTTCGCTGCTGCGTTTTCATCATTTCTGGTACTCCTTTGGCCATATAGTTGGCTGCCCTATTCCTCCCTTTTCTTGTTTTTGGCTTCCTCTTTGTTCTCCTTCCTTTTTCCCCTCCTATTCCTTTTATTTCAGCCTTCTTTTGCGTTGCTCTTTCGCTCTCATTCAAACATCTTATTTCCCCTTTATGCAAAAGTTTCAAGAAAAGCTCCAAGTAAAAGCACTCTCCTTTTTTTACACAAGTTTCAATAATAATAGAGTTGTATGCTTTCAATTGAAAAGTCCTTTCAAGGATTAAATTCCTAAAGGCAAATTGTATAACTTCAATAAAGTATCTTTTGTTTGAGTGGGGTTTTTAAGTCCCCACTCTCATCCTCCCTCATTTGGGGAGGCTTGTGTTGTGTTTACTTTTGTATGCTTAGGTTAGATGTGTCTGTTCTCATCATATTTACATCTCTTTCTTAGAATACTAATTGATAGTCTATCTCATTTAATTTATTGATTAAGTTGATTACTTCATTTTTTAAATTGCTTATCTTTCATACAAGTAAATCAACTGTTTAAATCTCTTGAATCTCACCATAAGGTGGATCAAGAGTGCTCTCTGTCAAAGAGTTTAATCAACCATCTCCAGCTTAAGTTTTTTGTGCATCACATTGTTTAATCAATTAATTCTAAGACTCTTGAACTTGCAGAAACACAAGTCAAGAGCACTCTCTATCGGAGAGCATTTTTAGTTTGCATAATCCCTACATTAGTCTCATCTATATTAGATAAGACTCTTGAACCTCTGTCATAAGACAAGGTCAAGAGCACTTTCTATCGGAGAGTCTAATTAATTAACTTAATAAAACCTTCAACACACACCCCATAATTAATTAACTCCTTTGATCATCCTTCACCTAGTATGCTCTGTCGACTTTCGGGTTGGGCTCGTACTCAGAACGGTGAACGGACTTGTTAAGTTCGCACAAGAGTAACTTAATTAAAACTTTTACCCCCATAACCAACGCATTGGCGTTGTTTTGATTAAATACTGAGGCAAGTGGGCAAATTACAAGTGTGGGCGTCGGGCAACCCAATCTAGGCACAGTTAGTTAAGTTATTGAAAAACATAGCTGTGATCCCAAACAGGTCCGTCATGTCTTCGAACGGAGCCACCGAAGGTATTTCTGGTTAGGATATCCAGACTCTTTAAGCAAGATCACCATTAAAATCTTTTTAAAAAACCTACCAAGAGCACTCGCACAATCTAAATACTCACTAGCTTAATTCCTAGACTTTTATTTTCATTCACGCATTTTATTGACTCCATAAGGCACTAGTCCTTTGTTATATCTAAGTAATTCTCTATCTTGATCAACTGTCTATGTTTCATTTCAATTGTTATATCTGAATGCTCAGTTAAAAGTCTGGAATCTTTGCTTATCTGTGTAATCTCTTGTTAGCAACGTGGATTGCTTCTAATTAATCATCATTTTCTTAATAAACAAACACTTTGAATCATAACAAACTCCTAAATAACACCCATCCGCATCCGCAACTAAGTAAAACACTTTAACAACCTTAAGAGCCTTAGAAAACTCTTTTGTAGGGACTACCCCCCTTGGCTTCATTAGGAGTTAGCCTAAACGGAGGAGCTAGGAGTAGGTGACAGTACCTAGCTCTGTGCTTGCCCCCAAGGTCACACCTCTCCCACTTTCCTAAGTGAGGAGACGGATTTCATTAGATTTATGCTGCTAGTGTGCAATCGACGGACAACAGTTACTAAGTGGTCACCCTCTGTTGCCACGTTATCAAACAGAATTCAATTGTCTCAAGTTGACCTCTATCAATCCGCCAAGCATTTGGATTTCTTGAACTCGACTGTCAAATGATACGCAGAATCCAAATCACAAATGACCACTATCTGTGGATGACTGAAATCAATCAGTATTTCGGAGCCCAAAATTCACAATTCCATCTTGTAATCGGCTGCCAAACTGAAATCCACCACTCAACTATCACAAAAAATGTCTTTAGCTGTCAATAAAAAGTGTGTGTTGCTTCATGTGAACATACCCTAAGCAACTGGTGATATGAAATTGTGGAGGTTTTTTCTTCTTAATCTGCTGCCCAACAAAGGTGGCTTGATCACTGAAATAGTAATGCGTCTTTGACGAGCCATCAGGAGAGCTGTTTGGAAATCATTTTTAACGTTGAAGAATGCTCTCACGATGTCCCATGTCATACCCATCTGTCCAAAATCTCCTGGGATTATCACCAGTTGTAGAACTTGCACATTTCCTACTATTAGGTTTTGAACCTGCAGGATTTTCTTGCACATGGACCTTGGAAATATGACCCCCAGCATTCACATTTCTTACAGAAATTAAAACCATTGATTATTGGCAATGTTTCTGGGAATTAGAATGTTTTCTTCGAAAAATACCGATGGATGTCGTAGATTTCTCCATTGCGAGCTGCTCCACAATTTGGTGCTATCTTTCAACCCACTGCCATATTCCAGACACAAACTTGACCTCCCGTAAAAATCAGCTGCCAAGGACAGGCGAACACAATCTCTGATCAGATTTATCCTCTATCGCTGACCGAGTGGTTACAAGCTTTGTTCACCACCTCTAGAGTCCTTAAAATGAAAATCGGTTTCCCCTTTTTGCATCTACAGGTGTGTTATTTATTACTTTGGAGGGCTCAGAACCATGTCCAACCATTGGTGTGTGATATCAAATTCTACCTTTCTGCACATGCAAATCACTCAGGCTTGAATGCCAGTAATCACAGTTCGTAGAAAAATGAAAATACTCTTCAGTTAATTTTTCCTCGGTTGAGATACTGTCATTGGCCTCATTGCCAAAGCCTGAGTCACCACTTTTTGCAATCCATAGATGGTCAAGGATTTGTGGATGATACCATGTAAATATCTTCGAGTTTAGATATTTTACCCAACGAAGCGTGTTGAATACCTTGTAAACATGAAAGGGAATACCAATAACATCAGTTTAAGTAAGCTTCGAAGATCTGTTATACTAAAAAAAAATTCCTCTTTAAGATACTTGAAACTTGCTCTGTAGCTGAGAAGACCATTCCTACAAGTCTATCAAAAACAGTCTTTCCCAATCATCCAAAGATCCAACTTCTCATCTCTAGAATCCCCACCTAGGTGAAATTTCAGTGATATAGAAAATGCAGCCTTGAACATGAGACTGGTCAACCATAACATGGGAATCTAACACCTCCCCTACTGCTCTGCTATAACCCTCTCATTATTGTAGCCAAGACTTTAAGAAGGTTGTTTGAAAGCTCAAAAGTGCTGATGCATTTTGAGGGGTAACAAGGTTTTTAAGCCCCCACTCTCAACCCACCCCATTTGGGGAGGTTTGTGGTGTTCTTATTTTTATGTGCTTAGATTAGATGGGCTTTTGCTTAGAATAATCTCATTGTCTTTCTTAGAATAATATTTGCTAGATTAGCCCATTTTGTTTCATTAATAAGTTGATTACTTCATCTTTTAATTTTTTCATCTTTCAATAAGTAATTCAACTCTTTAAAGTAGAAATCTCTTGAATCTCACTCTATGAATCAAGAGTGTTCTCTATCAAAGAGTTGTCTTTTATTTCGTTTTTTACTTACCCCCATGCTCTCTCGATTAGGACCTAAAAATCTGAAAGAGATTCTTGGGTAGATTAGTCTTTTTTACATTTTTGTAAGTTAATTAATTAATCTCTAAAGTCTCTTGAACTTGTTGTAATCCAAGTCAAGAGCACTCTCTATCGGAGAGCATTCCCACTGCATTTCCTTACATCAAGCATCTAGTTTAGCTAAGACTCTTGAACTTTTGTCATAAGACAAAGTCAAGAGCGCTCTCTGTCGAAGGGTTTTAATTAATTTACTTAATAAAATCTTTCAACTCACATTCCCCCTTAATTAATTTACTTCGTTGACATCCTTCACCTAGTATGCTCTACCGACTTTCGAGTTGGGCTCATACGCAGAACAGTGAACAGACTTGCTAAGACCGCAATAACAACACAAATTAAAATTTTACCCCTTAACCAACGCACCGGTGTTGTAGAAAGTTTCGAGTCCATTCTCAGTAAGGGCGCCGAAACTCCCCGTTGTCTAAGCTTCCCGGTTAGCTGGTCACTCCTGGACATCAACCCGAGATACTAGACGAGCCGACATGTCTAGAACGGAGTGACTTTGAACACTTTCTTGGTCGATCTCTGATACCTTCTTCATTTCAAAGCCATAATAAACAAGACCACTAAAATATTTAAAACGTACCAAGAGCACTCGCATAACATTCACTAGCTTTATTTCAAGACTTGTTTAAGCATTGCAGTACTTTGACTCCATAAGGCACTGGTCTATTATTTTATGCATGATTATTAATTTGCATCATTTTGTCTTTGGCTTATAAAAAATCTTTATCTGTGAATGCATCTTTATTTACAAGTTCTTGATATACTATTCATTTTTAATCCAGTACAACAACGTGGATTGCAATTTTGTGTCTTGTGTTCGAAATTCATAATAATAAAACATCCTTCATCATAATAACTCCTAAACAACATCCATCCGCATCATTCACACATTAGAACTTAACTTAAACACATTGAGCCATAGAAAACTCTTTGTTAGGGACTACCCCCCTTAGCTTCGTTAGGAGTTAGCCTAAACAGAGGAGTTAGGAGTAGGTGACAGTACCTGGCTCTGTGCTTGCCCCCAAGGTCACACCTCTCCCACTTTCCTAAGTGAGGAGACAGCTTTTGGAATATTTCTGCTGCTATTGCGCAATTGGTGAACAACATCTTTTGGTGCCGTTGCCGAGGACAAATGTTTTTGTTCCTGGACGACCTTTGTTTTTTTTTAGTTTTTTACCTTTTTACCCTTTTTGGTAGATTTTTTGTCCAATCACTCTCAGAAATTAGACTTAAATCCACCTGGCGACTCCAATGTCAGTTAACACCTCAAGGTATTCGACTAGACGAAACTCTGAAGGTTTTCTTAGTTTTATCCCTGGCCCTGAAAAAGTCTATAGGAGGAGACTGAACAAACTAGCTTCTCATAGGATCCTTGTAGAACTTGGATCTGAGTCTGTTTCAGACATCCACTTTTTATTTCAAGAAAACTTAGAAAATTTGCAAAACAATAACTGTTTCCTTGACACAATGGGTGAGTTCTTTAGTCAACTCAACTTTACTCAGATAACAGGTCAACCTCATGACATTCCTGAAAAGGCTATCAACAAACTTATGACCTATAATGGCACTGATGCCTCTGTCTCTGCTGAGCAACATATTAGAAATTTCTCCAGGCACTGCGGTTCTTATGTTAGGGGTACTGACAAGCATGAAGATGTATACATGACCCTTTTTGCTCTATCTTTGGATGGTAAAGCTGGAAATTGGTATGACAATTTTCCAAACAACTCTTTCACTACCATAGCTGATTTTTTCAAGTTTGCTTTCCTCGAAAAATTTGGCAGCAAGAAGGAACCTAGACATCTAGTGGCAGCCTTGACTAGTATGAAGAAGTCTGATACAGAAACCATGGATGAGTTCAACAATAGGTTCACAGAGTTGTCAAATGCCATCCCTGCCACTCATGCTCCTCCTGCAGCTTCCACTTTGGATTATTACATAGAAGCATTAAGTGGCAAGATCCAGTACCAGATTAGAGACAAGGAGCCGACCACTTTACTTCAAGCTCAGAATTTGGCCATTAAAATTGATAAGAATATGCAGTCTTCAGGAGAGTCAAATATCTAGGGTTACTCTAGATCATCAACTCCTCTTAAAATTGTTGAACCTAAAGGGAATGAGCCATCAAACAAAGCATATGAGAAGAAACTCATGGACTTGAAAAAGAAAATGCAAGACATGGAAAGGAAGCACTTAGTGCAGATTAAAGAGGTTCAGAATAGGGTCATAACTGTTGAAAGAACTCAACCTGCACCTCCTAGAACATTTCTTGCAAAACCAACATGGCAAAGAAAAAATCCCAACCATGAACAGAGGCCTCCTCATCAGCTAGAGACTGCTAGCATGGTTGAAACTTACACGCCTTTTTGGAGGGCATGTGAAGACCTTCATGAAGAATATTCTTGCTATTATGCATGTTATGTTCAGGAGCATGGTTTTCCAGAGGGTTGTGATCCTAAAGCATCATCAAGTGAGCCTGAGTACATAAACTATGTAGATGACATGCATGATATTTCCAGAGAAAATTGGAGAGAGGCAAAACAATATTCAAGGGAGCCTGAGTACATTAACGCAGTTGGACAGCTCCATCCTATCACCACAGAAACCCGAGGTCAAGTCAAAGATTATAGTCAACTATTGGATAACCTCACTAAAAACTTTGGTATTAATCCTACAAATGAGTATAATGATGATAGTTTGGAAGGTTCACTACCTTGTGACCTTTTTTCTGAAGAAGATGACTATGATCATGAGGAGGGATATAGCCAGGGATGTGATACAAGTGAGGAAAAAACCCTTACATCTAAGATGGATGATAACTAAGTTTAATTGAAAATCCAATCTTAGAAGTTTCATGTGATGAGAGTCCTCCATGCTTTCCACCTGATGACAAACATTTGGAAAGTTGGGTCCCCTGTGATATCTTTGAAACCGACCTTTTTGAAGAAGATTGTTTTGAGCAGAATGAGGAGTATAGCCAGGGACTTGATACCAGTGATGAGGCATCTCTTATATCCGACATAGATGGTGATGATGACTATTGGACTTTTATTGAAAATCCAACCTATGACACTTCTGAAAATATTTTTGAGAATCTCATCTATGATGTGTCCAGCGTGGGGAGTTGTTATTCTAAAACTTATGAAAGTTGTAAAGAAAAGCAGTCAGAGTTTTCCTATGATCAGTCAGAGTTGTATCTGAGTATCTATAATAAGGACTTGAAAAAGAAGTGCAGTGAAGAATCAGATGGGACACAACTAGTTGAAGTTTTTTCTCAGCCATCGTCTTCACATATAGATGTTCCTTATGTTTTGTAGTGGCTTGGGGCTTATACAACGAGTTATTATTTGATAAGCCTTGATGATCAGCATGATGGAGTAGTCAACCCGCCTCATCATCCCGACTTGTAAATCAACGCTATCCAGTCATGGATAGAAGCAGCCTGCGCGAGCACCTACCAATTTGGGAAAAATTTTGACGACATTATTCATGCCTATGATTTCCCATCCAGCCCGCCAATTCTGGATCATCACGTAGGTTTGCATTTTCTGGAAATTGTGTCCTTACTTTGGCTGGTAACCAAAGACAAGGCAAAACTTTTTTATATTAATAAAATGCTTAGGTGGCTACACTGGATTTATGATTACACCTAACCTTTTTTGTATCATGCTTAGAGTAGGAAAGTAGGCCCCTTAAAGTGAGCGTTTACTTTAGCATTTTCTTTATGTACTTAGGAATAAATAAATTTTTCAGTTAAGTTTTGTCATTCCTTTGAATAAAACAACTTTTGGATCATTAGCTCTTTTTCATAAAACTTGTGCTACTAAGGTTTTCTTGTCAAGTTGAGATGTTTTTATAGGATATGGAAACCAAAGATTCTGGTGTTCTCATATGCTCTCCTTGCATAAGAGACTAGATCGAGCACACGTCCCGCAGTTGGATCCAGATGTTACCAACTTATTTGTACCATAGTTGGATTAGCTGAAGAGCCGCCATTTGACAAACATGATAAATGTTTGTGTTCCAGTGTATCAGATGACCTGCCTTTGTGCCTAGCCAGTTTTTGTTTTAAGCAATTATGACCATGGCTCCGCGGGGTTTGTAATAAAATGTGCTAGTAGGGTGTTTTTGAATGGTTCGATCTCCTAAGACGTAGAATTTCAACTAAGGTATTCCAGGGAATTTTTTGCCCTTGACAATTATGTTTTGCCTATAGCCGAGTATAATCGATAAGGTTTTCTTCTGCTTCCTCCAAAGCTGGAATGCTCAATTTTGAATTTTGGACCTTGGGGGGTTATTAGAGCCTAACTGAGTATGTATAAACCTACTAGACATTATTAGAATAGATTATGGTCATGTCCTAAGTCACTAGGACCCTCAGAAAAAAATTTGAAAATTTTTACCGGACGCATTGGATTTTTAATTTTTTAATTTTTTAATTTTAAATTTATTTTTTTTCCTAAGTTTTTAATTAAATTTTTCCATAGTTTAAATGGAAAAATTTCAATTTGTAATATGTCAGTCATCCGGAACCGGAATTCAATGATTGAAGGCTCTAAACTTAAGCCAAAAATCATTCATTATCAGCCGGCCAGTTATCTCCAAGTTTCAGAAGTTCATTCAGCCTGATAATTAATAATTTCTCAACAAAGTCATTTATGGAGAAATTATTAATTAAAATCTTAAAAATGAATATTTTGGAGAAAATAAAAAACTCTCCAAAATAAACCAAATTGAATAAAATAAAAGGCTAATGACATGGCATGGAGCATTTATGATGATTCCAATCAATATCAGTCAGTTTCAAATCAAGTATCGGAGTGTAGCAGTTGAACTATCAGTCAGAAATTTGCCCTCTTTGGTCAAATTCGTTTTTGGTTGAAGTGTGGGTTATCTATTGGTTGGGTGATCATTACGAGGGAGGATGAGCCACCTCACCCCCCCTCATTACTCCAGCACTCAGTTGCAGCTCAATTCAACTCCAAATTATCATGCCGAGCTCATTCAATTACTCCGGTGTTACTCTTAGTCCGGATTTAGGGATTTGAGCCATATTTTTTTTCCTTTTTGTATAAGTAGAGGCTCTTTTGAGCTCTACAACATGGGGATTTTTGGCATAGAAGCTCTAGAGAATTTCTATTGTAATATTTTGCTTAAGATTTAATAAAGTTGATGACTTTGGAGGTCAAAGAGGAAGCTCTATGTTGGTCATGATTCACCGTGTGAGGTGATACTTTTCTTTGCTCCCTTCTTTCTAGATTCTTAAGCATTTAGTTGTATAAATTTTGAAGGCTAACAATCTAGCACTATTTTGTATAATCTATGCTTTTCTCTTGAAAATTGTGTGCTTTCAGGTATCGTCTGATATACATGGGCTTTTTTATGGTTAACATTCATTCTGTAGGTTCCACAAGGAGTCATTCTCTTTCAGAAAAATCGAGAAGCATAAGTTTCTTTGCCTCATCCATCAAGTAAAAGAAGTTCTTTCCGGTTACTTTTCTCAATTTAAATCTAGGTTTCTCCTTTCTCAATATTTCTATGTGTCATATGATCGTTTTGACCTGAGAAAGTAAGCTTGGGATTTGATCCCAAGTGCCACATAATTTTATGGCTACTTCTCTTTCCCCACTAGCATCCTTGTGTACATCTAGCTAGACTGGATGGTTTCGGGACTAGTGGTTCTAGTGGTCACCTTGTTCAGAGGTTGATCCCACCTTTGGTTGATTGTTGATTGATTTTTTCCTCTTCTTCTAGGTTGGATTTGGCCTCCTTCCGCGTTATTGTGTGATTTTCTTCTTTGTTTTCTTCCCTGCCATCTTTTTTTATTTTTATTGCAGCCACTTTTCTCTTAAGTTGCTGCCCCGTTTTTACCATTTTTTGCAGCTCATTGATTGTTTACTTCGCTGCCCTATTCTTCTCATTTTTTGCAGCTCATTGATTGTTTAGTTCGCTGCCCTATTCTTCCCATTTTTTGCAGCTCATTGATTGTTTAGTTCATTGCCCTATTCTTCCCATCTTCTGCACCCAATTTCCTATTTTTGTTTCTCCCTTTTTCCCCTCTTTTCCTCTTTTGTTCCAGCCCTCTTTTGCCCTCTTTATGCTCCTTTCTATCTTCTTCTTTTTCCCTCTTTGCAAGTTTGAAGAAAAGGTTCTCAACAAAAAGATAAATCACTCTCATTTTTACATAAAATCCATTAAAAAAGTTTCATGTTAATCTTCTAGCTTTATTTCAAAAAGTCCTTTCAAGGGTTGAATTCCCAAGGCAAATTGTAAATCTCAATAAAGTTTCTCCTTTTGTTTGAGTGGGGTTTTTAAGCCCCCACTCTCAACCTCCCCCATTTGGGGAGGTTTGTGGTGTTCTTATTTTTATGTGCTTAGATTAGATGGGCTTTTGCTTAGAATAATCTCATTGTCTTTCTTAGAATAATAATTGCTAGATTAGCCCATTTTGTTTCATTAATAAGTTGATTACTTCATCTTTTAATTTTTTCATCTTTCAATAAGTAATTCATCTGTTTAAAGTAGAAATCTCTTGAATCTCACTCTGTGGATCAAGAGTGCTCTCTATTGGAGAGTTGTCTTTTATTTCGGTTTTTACTTACCCCCGTGCTCTCTCGATTAGGGCCTAAAAACCTGAAAGAGATTCTTGGGTATATTAGTATTTTTTACATTTTTGTAAGTTAATTAATTAATCTCTAAAGTCTCTTGAACTTGTCGTAATCCAAGTCAAGAGCACTCTCTATCGGAGAACATTCCCACTACATTTCCTTGCATCAAGCATCTAGTTTAGCTAAGACTCTTGAAATTTTGTCTTAAAACAAAGTCAAGAGCGCTCTCTGTTGGAGGGTTTTAATTAATTAATTTAATAAATCTTTCAACTCACATTCCCCCTTAATTAATTTACTTAGATGACATCCTTCATCGTTCTAACTACGAGCCCAACTCGAAAGTTGACAGAGCAATAACAACACAAATTAAAATTTTACCCCTTAACCAACGCACCGGTGTTGTAGAAAGTTTCAAGTCCATTCTCAGTAAGGGCACCGGATCTCCCCGTTGTCTAAGCTTCCTGGCTAGCTGATCGCTCCTTGATACCAACCCGAGATACTGGATGAGCTGACATGTCTAGAACGGAGTGACTTTGAACACTTTCTCGGTCAATCTCTGATACCTTCTTTGTTTCAAATCCATAATAAACAAGACCACTAAAATATTTAAAATGTACCAAGAGCACTCGCATAACATTCACTAACTTTATTTCAAGACTTGTTTAAGCATCGCAGTACTTTTACTCCATAAGGCACCAGTCTATTATTTTATGCATGATTATTAATCTGCATCATTTTGTCTTTGCCTTATAAAAAATATTTATCTGTGAATGCATCTTTATTTACAAGTTCTTGATATATTGTTCATTTTTAATCCAGTACAACAACATGGATTGCTATTTTGTGTCTTGTGTTCAAAATTCATAATAATAAAACATTCTTCATCACAATAACTCCTAAACAACATCCATCCGCATCATTCACACATTAGAACTTAACTTTAACACATTCAGCCATAGAAAACTTTTTGTTAGGGACTACCCCCCTTGGCTTCGTTAGGAGTTCGCCTAAACGGAGGAGCTAGGAGTAGGTGACAGTACCTGGCTCTGTGCTTGCCCCCAAGGTCACAACTCTCCCACTTTCCTAAGTGAGGAGATAGCTTTCGGAATATTTCTGCTACTGGTGTGCAATCGGCAGACAACAGGTTCGACAAGGGTAGTGTTCTTACAAATGATAGCAAATCAGAAAACTTGTGTGAAGATGATAGTTTCCATGAGACCCACTATTTAACAGAGCAGTTGAAGGTAAGTGGAGACATGATTATGGTAGCCATGAAGTATTTTGATGATACACAGGATTTAGTGGTAGATTGTTGTTGGAGAGATATAATGACACATGTTAGTTTGGGAGCAGGGCCTTCCCTTGCATTTTTCCAGGTAGTGAAAGAGACATTGGCTGTGATGAAATATAACTACTTACATCTTCTTTCAGACAGAGATCATCTACTCATGCTTGATGAGTTGTACCATGATGCGTTCAAGGGAAAGGAAGAGGAAGTTGACAGAATTACCCATGAGATTGGAATGAGCCAGGATTCTTTGAAGAGCACTCAAAGGATCCTTCAACAATTACAGATGAAAGTGGAGCAGCTTCGTGTGGAGTTGAGTTGGTTACACCCTCCATCTTGCACTGCAAGCAGTCGATTGTATATGCCAACCTTCACACAGGAGGAGGTTGGTAGCACCTATGATTTGATGGAGGAACCTCATGTGAGGGTCGAGCATGAGGAGCACTCAGACTGGAAAGCATTGGCAGAGAGATGCGATCCCAAGGTTTTTGATTTCACACATATTTGGCACTGTAGGGATCGTGATCCGCCTCTATTGGGGAGCCCATTGAAACCTCAAGGAAGATTCGTAGGTGACATAGTTGAGCACAATCCGTGTGGACCAGCCAACATGGGAGTATGTGCATCCATGGATTGTGTGGACAGGTATATGACATATATGGTGTCACAATGGGATATAGGCCCAACTTACATCTGTAAAACATTGGGTGTAGTAGTGCATAGAGGATACCAATCGGCACAGGAGGTTATGGTTGATATGACAGAACATGAGAGGACCATTGGAGTCAGTGGGATGAGACAAGGGGCACTTTGGCCATGACAAAGGTCTTTCATGTTGACCATGTGATCAGTGCACCGAAGGAGATCCAAACTGTGTTGGGGCAGTTCACATATATTCTTAGAAGCATCGGGAGTTGTGAACTTCCATTTTGGCTATGGGATCCAGGGATTTATATGGATATGATTCATGATCATGGGTTCAACCCTTACAAGTATTTCAGTGTGGGGTTTTGGGAGAGGAGGATACAATATGGGAGCGATGGTCAGACAGTTATGATCAGCGTGGCGCAACGTCAGCATGGCAATTCCTTTATGATATTAGTATGGGACCCTAGGATTACAAGGCTTGGCAGTTCAACGATTGAGAGAATCGGATGGACCGTTACCAAGGATAATCACTTAGATTTTCCAATAGGCTTCAAGTTTGAGGAGAGCATTTCACCTTTTAGTGATTTGCTGGGAGTTTGTAGAGCCTCACTTTGGTGGCAGTATTTGCAGCTAGAAGAGGTCGTGATTGACTTATGGGGGCCAGGATCTTTCTCTATGAGGATTGGTTTTTACTTTCAGGAGTTCAGTCTTGGGGTGCATGATATTGGCTCCGTTGTAGAGTTGTTTTGTGAGGGGTTGACTGAGTTTTTGCAGTACCGACTTGCTCTACTTATCGACAGTATTGAGGAGACCTCTTATGTTAGTACCTTGTTGGCCAGTGAGTTGAGCAGAGGATGCCTTATGTCTTCCAGGTTGGTTTAACACCCTGGTATTATTTTAAGTTTCAGTATGGTTCAGTTTGTGGAGTGTCAGGCTGTGAGGACATTGCTTGAGGACAACCAATCTCTGGGACAAGATGACTGTAATGTCCCCAATTTTGGATTACTTGATTCTGCGTTCGGAGAGGAATTTCGAGCTTGTGTTAGCCAAGTCAAAGGAGTGTGATAATGTTACCAGAGAGCTCAGAGGAGTTTTATGGGGCCCAACTTAGTCTGATTATCATTATTCATCATCGGGATTACTTTCGCATAGTTCTCTCTTGGTTCCTTTGCCTTCCGGCGATTCCCGTAAATTGAGAAAGTTATTGTGCATATTTAATTAAATTCACTAAGGGTGCTATATCGATCATATTATTTGATGGGACACCTTGGTATAATCGCTCGCTGGAACCAGGTCGAAGGGCTTCAATGATGAGAGGACAATAAAGGGAATTAATTCGTTATTTAATGTCACCTAGAGAAAAATATACTTTTATAAAGTGACATTGAGTAATAAATTAATAAAGTAACTATTGACAAAGTCACTTTCTTATTAAAAGGGTAAAAAGAAAAATAGTAGCCAAAAGGGGGTCAACATGAAGATAAAAGATGAAAAGGTAATTTCTCATTAAAAAGTTATTTCATATTTAATAAATGAGAAAAGTGGAGAAAATCAAGTTGAACGGTCACAAGAGAAAAAGAAAAAATATAAAAAGAGAGAATGTTCATTCTTTCATTCACTCTTGTATATTTTGTATTTCGACATTGAAAGCTCTTGAGCTTTAAAATTCTCTTGGACAAAACCCTAGGAGGAGGTGAATGGTTTTGATCATGAGACTATCTATCCTAGTCAATCCTAGTCATTGTTTGAGGAGAAATCATCTCAGATTTCTCATTTGCTATTCATCGCCAAGTTTGTTGAGGGCGCATTCACTGTTAAGAAGGGAAAAAACACAGGAGTTTGAGAAGAGGTTAATCTTGATGTTGAATAGCTTCTCTTTCATCTAAAAGTCAGTCTATATTCACTGGGGTCGAATTCCCACTCTCATTACTGCTGTAGACATTCATTGGGTGAGTTACTTCATTCTGCCGCTACAGGAAAAAACACTAAATCTTATTGCTGCTACAGAAAGACTCTGAGTCGAGCCACTTTCAGGCTGCTACATGCATTTGGGAACCCATATTCACCATATTTCTGCTACAGGAGTTCCATTGGGTCAAATTTATCCTCTCTGCTGCAATTTACAAGTGCCACACAGTTCCAGAAGAGAGCGTGATAGTGAGAAATTAATTGGGAAATATCAACGCTGTTAAAAATATGTTGACTATATGATCATAGAGAGGGTCTTCTTACATTGTGGAGTACATTCTTATTCCTAACAGCTCTGGGATACATATTTATTTGTCTTTATACTGCTACATCCCTGCTCAGCTTGAACAAGGAGAAAGGAAGTGATGTTAGAGTATTTTTCTGCTGCATATGAATTTGTATCTACAGGAGTATCATCATTTTGTCTTGTACCCTTTGGACAGACCTTACTATGGCTGATATATTACTTCAAATTGTCTGCTAGAATTAATAAATACCAGATTTAAAGCTCTCACGTTGTGGCTGCTATATGAATGATGCAAGAGAGGTACTAATGAAATCTTTCATGCTTTTTACAGCTTGAAAATTATTATGTTGTTGTTTCCTTGGAATATGAGTCTACTTTATTGCAATGTCCATTATAAATATGTAACCCATTGAAGGGAATAATTATTGGTCCAAACAATCCAAACTCTCCATACTCTAAACAAATTAGCAAGCTACATCCATTGTCACCCAAAGTGTTTGACGAAATATTTAAGTCACAAGTTATCTTCAGCAAGCTACAACAGTATAGTATACCAATTATTTGACTAAGTGATCAACCAAGGTATTACTTCACAGCTTACTAGACAGTTTACTGTTTGGGCCTCTTTCACCACCTACAACAGTCTATCGAGATTCACATGCTTATGGAACAGTCTTAGACCACTAGCGAGAGGGTTAAAATTTTGGGTCAATCCTGCCATAGGACATTACAGTGGTATCAGAGCGATATATCCTTCCAGCTTGTGGGGTATTCAGTGGGGGAAAGAGAGGGAATTCTCTTCATATGCAGAAGCTGTTACAGAAAATTGATTTACAGTTTACAAGTTACAGCTCATTGGGAGTGAAGGTTGAGTCACCTACAGCAGCCCATACTTATCATTTGTGCATCTGAGTTGGGATGAGAAGGACATGATCATTCTTGGGACAGCTGCCAAACTTGGAGAAGATATCCCTTGTCGCTGTGGGTAATACACATCAAACATCTTGTCCATCATTTCCAGGCATATAATCAAATCCTGTAATGAACTTTGTAAATCTGAATATGCTCTTTCAAGTTTGATTTTGATGTGTCGAATAGTTACTTCTATATACAAAGTTATATATGATGCATTCCACACACTTCCTTTGATGAAACAACCTCAAATCAATCACCACAAGTCATAGAGAGAATTTCCAGTGGTATGGTATTGGGCAGTGAGTTTCAACAGCAGACATCTGAACTGTTTGTTGAAAATCCTTAACCAAACTAGCAGCAGAAATGCCCTAAGTCAGTTCTCAAGTAAGGAATATCACCTACAGTAAAAAACAACCTAGTTGTACCAAACAGTATGCTACAGTAGTACAAGACCAATCCTTTCATAGAAGTCATAACTCAGTGTCTTCACAAAGTCATCGCAGTCAGATCAGGCTGACTTGTAACTTGTAGCAGTAAATTAAAGTGTGTATCAGCTCTCAGTTCAACTCTTTGATTGGGTTAAACAATTTAGTTCATTTTTGGCAGAAGCATGGAGTCAATTAGAAATATCTTTGATGAAAATTTGAAGAGGCTAGCATCACTTAAGTACATACTACAATATCAAGAATATTTGGCATTGGGTGATGAGGTATGTGCAGCATTGTATTTTCAAGACTACTATACTCTCAAGTACGGAAGCTGGCCCAATGATTTGGATGAGAATTCTTTAAAAGGCATGGGGCAGAAATTGAAGGGAGATGAACAGGAAGAACACAAAGACACAAAAGGAAGGGAAAAAAAGGACTGCCCAATTCCTGTTCCGGTCATGTCAGTAGCAAAGCAGGCTAATGTGGAGGCAGCTGAAAATTCCAGTATTATTATGCCATCGTTTCAGGAGGTCTTGGAAGAGCAGAATAACAGTGTGGTTGGTAATGAAAATGAATCATTTGATGCTAAAGGTAAGGGGTACTCAAGTCCGTATGTTGGTGATTTAGAGATCATTATTGATAAGCCTTGTGAAGATCTGGATTCCCTTGATGAAACAGTGTTAGATTATCATGTTATCCGACCTTTTGAAGTTTGCATGGTATCATTTAGCAAGTCAAGTGGGTTCGACAAGGGTAGTGTTCTTACAGATGATAGCAAATCAGAAAACTTGTATGAAGATGATAGTTCCCATGAGACCCACCATTTAACAGAGCAATTGAAGGTAAGTGGAGACATGATTATGGTAGCCGTGAAGTATTTTGATGATACATAGGCATTAGTTGCAGATTGTTGTTGGAGAGATACAATGACAGATGTTAGTTTGGGAGCAGGGCCTTCCCTTGCATTTTTCCAGGTAGTCAATGAGGCATTGGCGGTGATGAAATCTAACTACTTACATCTTCTTTCAGACAGAGATCATCTACTCATGCTTGATGAGTTGTACCATGATGCGCTCAAGGGAAAGGAAGAGGAAGTTGACAGACTTACCCATGAGCTTAGAATGAGCAAGGATTCTTTGAAGAGCACTCAAAGGATCCTTTAACAATTAGAGATGTAAGTGGAGCAACTTCGTGTGGAGTTGAGTTGGTTACACCCTCCATCCTGCATTGTAGGCAGTCGATTGTATATGGAAACCTTGACGCAAGAGGAGGTTGGTAGCACCTATGATTTGATGGAGGAACCTCATGTGAGGGTTGAGCATGAGGAGCTCTCAGACTTGCAAGCATTGGCAGATAGATGTGATCCTGAGAGTTTTGATTTCACACATATTTGGCACTGTAGGGATCGTGATCCGCCTCTATTGGGGAGCCCATTGAAGGCTCAAGGCAGATTCGTAGGTGACATAGTTGAGCACAATCTGTGTGGACCAGCCAACATGGGACTATGTGCATCGATGGATTGTGTGGACAGGTATATGACATATATGGTGTCACAATGGGATATAGGTCCAACTTACATCAGTAGAACATTGGGTGTAGTAGCGCATAGAGGATACCGATTGGCACAGGAGGTTATGGTTGTATATGACAAAACATGAGAGGACCATTGGAGTCAGTTGGATGAGACAAGGGGCACTTTGGTCATGACAGAGGTCTTTCATGTTCACCATGTGATCAGTGCACCGGAGGAGATCCAAACTCTGTTGGGGTAGTTCACATATAATCTTACAAGCATTGGGAGTTGTGAACTTCCATTTTGGCTATGGGATCCAGGGATTTATATGGATATGATTCATGATCATGGGTTCAACCCTTACAGGTATTTCAGCATGGGGTTTTGGGAGAGGAGGATACAATATGGGAACGATGGTCGAACAGTTATGATCAGAGTGGTGCAACGTTAGCATGGCAGTTCCTTTCTGAGATTATTATGGGACCCTTGGATTATAGGGCTTGGCAGTTCAACGATTGAGAGAATCGGGGGGACTTTTATCGAGGATAATCACTTAGATTTTCCAATGGGCTTCAGTTTTGAGGAGAGCATTTCACGTTTTAGTGATCTGTAGGAGTTTGTACAGCCTCACTTTGGNTTGAGAGAATCGGGTGGACTTTTATCGAGGATAATCACTTAGATTTTCCAATGGGCTTCAGTTTTGAGGAGAGCATTTCACGTTTTAGTGATCTGTAGGAGTTTGTACAGCCTCACTTTGGTGGCAGTATTTCATCTGGAAGAGGTCGTGATTGACTTATGGGGGCCAAAATATTTCTCTGTGAGGATTGGCTTTTACTTTCAGGAGTTCAGTCTTAGGGTGCATTATATTGGCTCCCTTGTAGAGCTGTTTTGTGAGAGGTAGACCAAGTTTTTGCAATACCAAGTTGCTCTACTTATCGACAGTATTGAGGAGTCCTCTTATGTTAGTACCTTTCTGGCCAGTGAGTTGAGCGGAGGATGCCTTACGTCTTCCAAGTTGGTTTAAGACCCTGGTATCATTTTCAGTTTCAGTATGGTTCAGTTCGTGGAGTGTCACGCTGTGAGGACATTGCTTGAGGAAAAGCAATCTCTGGGATGGGATGACTGTAATGTCCCCAGTTTTGGATTACTTGATTCTGCGTTTGGAGAGGACTTTCGAGCTTTTGTTAGCCAAGATAGAGGAGTGTGATAATGTTACCAGAGAGCTCGGAGGAGTTTTATGGGGCCCAAATTAGTCTGATTATCATTATTCACCATCGAGATCGCTCCCGCATAGTTCTCTCTTGGTTCCTTTGCCTTCCGGCAATTCCCGTAAATTGAGAAAATTATTGTGCATATTTAATTAAATTCACTAAGGGTATGATATCGATCATATTATTTGATGGGACACCTTGGTATAATAGCTCGCTGGAACCAAGACAAAGAGCTTTAAATGATGAGAGGACAAGAAAGAGAATTAATTCGTTATTTAATGTCACTTAGAGAAAAATAAACTTTTGTAAAGTGACATTGAGTAATAAATTAATAAAGTAACTATTGACAAATTCACTTTCTTATTAAAAGGGTAAAAAGGAAAATAGTAGCAAAAGGGGGTCAACATGAAGATAAAAGATGAAAAGGTAATTTCTGATTAAAGAGTTAATGAAGTTGAACGGTCACAAGGAAAAAAGAGAAAATATAAAAAGAGAGAATGCTCATTCTTTCATTAACTCTTGTATATTTTGTATTTCGACATTGAAAGCTCTTGAGCTTTGAACTTCTCTTGGATGAAACCCTAAGAGGAGGTGAATGGTTTCGATGGTGAGACTATCTATCCTAGCCATTGTTTGAGGAGGAATCATCTCAGATTTCTCATTTGCTATTCATCGCCGAGTTTGTTGAGGGCACATTCACTGTCAAGAAGGGAAAAAACGCAGGAGTTTGAGAAGAGGTTAATCTTGATGCTAAATAGCTTATCTTTCATCTAAACGGCATTCTATATTCACTGGGGTTGAATTCCCACTCTCATTACTGCTGTAGAAGTTCATTGGGTGAGTTACTTCATGCTACCACTACAGGAAAAAACACTAAATCTTATTGCTGCTACAGAAAGACTCTGAGTCGAGCCACTTTTAGGATGCTACAGGCATTTTGGAACCCATACCCACCATATATCTGCTACAGGAGTTCCATTGGTTCAAATTTATCCTCTCTGCTGCAATTTACAAGTGCCACACAGACCCAGAAGAGGGCGTGAGAGTGAAAAATTAAAGGGGAAACATCAACGTTGTTAAAAGTGTGTTGACTATATGATCATAGAGAGGGTCTTCTTACATTGTGGAGTACATTGTTATTCCTAACAGCTCTGGGATACATATTTATTTGTATTTATACTGCTACATCCCTGCTCAGCTGGAACAAGGAGAAAGGAAGTGATGTTAGAGTATTTTTCTGCTGCATATGAATTTGTATCTACAGGAGTATCATCATTTTGTCTTGTACCCTTTGGACAGACCTTACTATGGCTGATATATTACTTCAAATTTTCTGAGAGAATTAATAAAGACTAGATTTAAAGCTCTCATGTTGTGGCTGCTATATGAATGATCCAAGAGAGGTACTACTTAAATCTTTCATGCTTTTTACGGCTTGAAAATTATTTTGTTGTTGTTTCCTTGGAATATGAGTCTACTTTATTGCAATGTCCATTATAAATATGTAACCCATTGAAGGGAATAATTATTGGTCCAAACAATCCAAACTCTCCATACTCTAAACAAATTAGCAAGCTACAGCCATTGTCACCCAAGTGTTTAACAAAATATTTAAGTCACAAGTTATCTTTAGCAAGCTACAACAGTATAGTATACCAATTATTTGACTAAGTGATCTACCATGGTATTACTTCACAGCTTACTAGACAATTTGGGCCTCTTTCACCACCTACAGCAGTCTATCAAAATTCACATGCTTATGGAACAATCTTAGACCACTAGTGAGAGGGTTAAAATTTTGGGTCAATCCTGACATAGGACATTACAGTGGTATCAGAGCGATATATCCTGCCAGCTTGTGGGGTATTCTGTGGAGGAAAGAGAGGGAATTATCTTCATGTGCAGAAGTTGTTACAGAAAATCAATTTACAGTTTTCAAGTTACAGCTAATTGGGAGTGAAGGTTGAGTCACCTACAGCAGCCCATACTTATCATTCTTGCACCTCAGTCAGGATGAGAAGGACATGATCATTCTTGGGACAGCTGCCAAACTTGGAGAAGATATCCCTTGTCGCTGTGGGTAATACACATCAAACATCTTGTCCATCATTTCCAGGCATGTAATCAAATCCTTTAATGAACTATGTAAATCTGAATATGCTCTTCCAAGTCTGATTTTGATGTGTCGAATAGTTACTTCTATATACAAAGTTATATATGATGCATTCCACACACTTCCTTTGATGAAACAACCTCAAATCAATCAGCACAAGTCATAGACAGAATTTCCAGTGGTATGGTATTGGGCAGTGAGATTCAGCAGCAGACACTTGAACTGTTTGTTGAAAATCCTTAACCAAACTAGCAACAGAAAATCCCTAAGTCAGTTTTCAAGTAAGGAATATCACCTCCAATAGAAAAAAACATAGTTGTGCCAAACAATATGCTACAGCAGTACAAGACCAAGCCGTTTATAGAAGTCATAACTCAGTGTCTTCACAAAGTCATCGCAGTCGGATCGGGCCTGACTTGCAAGTTGAAGCAGTAAATTAAAGTGTGTATCAGCTCTCAATTCAACTCTTCGATTGGGTTAAACGATTTAGTTCATTTTTGGCAGAAGCATGGAGTCAATTAGAGATCTCTTTGATGAAAATTGAAGAGGCTAGCATCACTTAAGTACATGCTCCAATATCAAGAATATTTGGCATTGGGTGATGAGGTATGTGCAGTGTTGTTTGCCGATTGTACGCCAGTAGCAGAAATCTTCCGAAAGCTGTCTCCTCACTTGAGAAAGTGGGAGGTGTGACCATGGGGGCAAGCACAGAGCTAGGTACTATCACCTACTCCTAGCTCCTTCGTTTAGGCTAACTCCTAACGAAGCCAAGGGGGGTAGTCCCTAACAAAGAGTTTTCTATGGCTCAATGTTTTAAGTTAATTTTTAGATGTTTTTGGATGCGGATGGGTGTTGTTTAGGAGTTACTGTGATTTAAAATGATTAATCAAAGCAACCCACGTTGCTAACAAGAGATCACACAGATAAGCAAAGATTCCAAACTTATAACTTAAGCATTCAAATATAATCAATTGAAATGGCCCATAAACAGTTGCTCAAGATAGAAAATTAATCAAATATAACAAAGGACCAGTGCCTTATGGAGTCAAATAAATGCGTGAAATAGAGTCTAGGAATCAAGCTAGTGAGTATTAGGTTTTGCAAGTTCTCTTGGTAGATTTTAAAAGTTTTTGATAGTGGTCTTGCTTAGAGTGTCAACAAAAATTTGTCAAATCCGGGAGACTCTTCTAAGTTCCCTCCGTTGAAGACATGTCGGGCCTGCCCAGTATCCTAGGCTGGTTTCACCAAGTTTGACCAGCTAGCCGAGAATCTAAGACAGTGGGAGGTTCCGGCGCCTTTACTAAGAAGTACTTTGGAAGAATCCCTACAACGCCGGTGCGTTGGTTACAGGTGTTTAAGTATTATTAAATTACTCTTGTAGGGTTTAAAGATCCAGTGCCATTTCTGGGTATTTCGATATGGGATCGGTCAGAGCATACTTCGGCAAGGAGGGGAGGGAGTTAATTAATTAAAAGGGGTGTGTGTGTTGAAGGTTTTATTAAGTTGATTAATTAAGACTCTCCGACAAAGAGCGCTCTTGACCCTGTCTTATGACAGTCGTTCAAGAGACTTAGCTAATTCAGATGAGACTAATGCAGGGATTATGCAAACCTAGGATGCTCTCCGATAGAGAATGCTCTTGACTTGTGTTTTTGCAAGTTCAAGAGTCTTACTTAAGAGTTAATTGATTAAACAATGTCAATAAAAGGAAAGATGACTTATTAAACTCTCCGACAGAGAGCACTCTTGATCCACCTTATGGTGTGATTCAAGAGATTTAAGCTGTTGATTTACTTAGAAAGATAAACAATTTAAAAGAGTAATCAAATTAATTAATGAATTAGAAGTGATGGATTAACAATTAATATTCTAAGCATAAGATGCAAATGATGATGAAAACAAGCACATCTAATCTAAGCATGTAAAAGATGGACGTAACACAATCCTTCCCAAATGGGGGAGGATGGGAGTGGAGACTTAAAAACCCCACTCAAACAAAAGATGCTTTATTAAAATTATACAAATTGCTTTTAGGAATTTAATCCTTGAAAGGACTTTCAAAGGAAAGTATACAACTCTATTATTATTGCAACTTGCGCAAAAAGAAGAGTGATTTACTTTTACTTGGAGATTTTCTTCAAACTTGCCAAAAGGGAAAAGAAGAAGTTTGAATGAGAGGAAAAGAACAAGGCAAAAAAAGGCTGAAATAAAAGGAAGCAGAGGGGAAGAAAGAGGGAAGGCAAAGAGGAAGTCAAAAACAAGAAAAGGGAGGAATAGGACAGCAAACTAAGAAGCTAAGGGATGAACGAAATTGAAGAAAACGAGACAGTGAACAATGAAATAAGTGGCTGTCATAAAAAGTGCAAAACGGGACAGCGAACAATGAAATAAGCGGCTGTCATAAAAAGTGCAAAACGGGACAGCGAACCATGAAATAAGTGGCTGTCACAAAAAGTGCAAAACGAGACAGCGAACCATGAAATAAGTGGCTGTCATAAAAAGTGCAAAACGGGACAGCGAACAAAAAGGAAAAGAAATGACCAAAAACAAGGTTAAAGGAAGCCTAAAAACTAGGGAAAAAAGAGGCAAACAAGGGAAGAAAGCTAGGGCACACTAGGGCTTGTCCAAAATGGAAAAAAGGGATGGTAAAAGAGAGAAAAAACGGGGCAACGATGAAGAAAAAGTGAGAAAAGGCAAACAAGTCAAGGAGGAAAGGGGCTAGCAAGCAAGGAAACAAAAGAAGTCAAGGAGCAAAGGGAGAACTAGAGGAAGGAAGTTCGGTAACCAAGAAGTATTTAAATTTATGAAAGAATTTGAGATGGAACTTTGGAGGAAGATCTCCTTGTTTTTTCCTCTTGGAAAAAGCCAAACTCTCTGTAGGTCCTAAAAGTCAACAATGTTAGAAGGTTCTTATGATGACGGAGATGAGTTTGATGCAGTTGAATTCGCACCCTTCTCCAAATGGAGAGATCTGTAAAAACAATCCAACTTGATACCCAGTGAGATCAAACAATAAAAACTAGTATGCTAGGACTATGCAAATCAAGATCAATACTTCATATAACTAAATATTTGTACCCATCTAGATTATGATAAACTTTGCATAATAAACCAACTTGACAACAACAAATGGTAAATCTTATGTTCTAATAATAGACTTCTAAAGCTAGTTGTTTGATTCAACACATAAATAACAAATTGAAAGCATGGAAAGAGATCACCTCATACAACACATCCACCAATGAAGAGACAATCCTGTAGACCTCCAAAGTCGAAAAGCTTTATTCAATAATATAATGATTACAATTTTTTGCAAAGTTTCTATGCCTAAAATTCCATCCTAATAGAGCTGAAAGAGCCTCTATTTAACAAATGAGAGAGTGCTAAAACCCTAAAACCAAAAAACCAACCCTAACCAGCTTAGCCACCTAACAAATAGCCCAGACCTAAACCGGAGAACCGGGAGTGAGGGGAGGCCTCCACCCAGGAAAGGCGCCCCCACTTCAAACCTGTGCACTAAAAACAAGCCAAGGATGAGGCCACACGTGTGAGTCTGGATGTAGGTAAGCTCAGCCTTTAGGTCTGGCAGGAGCCTGAGCTAGGTTTGGGAAGCCCATTGATGGTGTAAGCTTCAGTCTTCACCTCAATCAAATCACTGGACCAATGAGAGCTCTCCATCTCATCTTTAGCTAGAGATGACATGTCTGATAACTGATAATAAATTAATTGCTCTCTTAATGATGACTGAAGCTGAGTTATGATAACTCCAATCATCATAAGTGTTCCATGAGATGTCATTTAGCCTTTTATTTTACTGAATTTGGATTAATTTGGAGAGTTTTAGTTTTCTCCAAAATAATCATTTTTTTTTAATAAAAATCATTTTTTAATAAAAATCATTTTTTTATTCAAAATTGACTTTTTTGGCTGATCTGAAAGCTGGTTCTGACTGGCTGGCTGATCAAGAATGATTTTCGGCTTAAGGTTAGAGCCATCAATCATTGAATTCAGAGTCCGGATCACAAATGGTTTTTTGCCATTTAATTTATGGAAAAATTAACCCAAAAAACTTAGGAAAAGTAATTAAAATTAAAAAATAATTTTCCACTGTTCAAAAAAGATTTTTTTGAAATTTTTTTATGTGTCCAGATGACTTAGGACATAACCATGATCTATCTAAATAATGTCTAGTAGGCTTATAACACTTAGTTGGGCTCTAATAACCCCCCAAGGCCCAGAATTCAACATCGGGCATTCCAGCTTTGGAGGAAGCAGGAGAAAACCTTGTCAATTATACTCGACTGAAGGCAAAGCATAATTGTCAGGGGCAAAAAACTCCCTGGAATACCCTATTTGAGATTCTACGTCTCAGGAGATCGAACCACTCAAAAATATCCTACTAGCACATTTTATTACAAACCCCGCGGGGCCATGGTCAAAATTATTCAAATAAAAAAGTGACTAGCCAATATTGGCTAAACAGGCAAACGGATCAACTGATACACTGGAATCAGACTTTGAACAAGTCTGTCAACTGGCGGCTCCTCAGGTAACCCAACTATGGTACAAAAAGTTGGATAACATCTGGCTCCAACTGTGGGACATGTGCTCGATCTAATCTCTTATGCAAGGAGAGCATACGAGAACCCCAGAATCTCTAGTTTCCTCATCCTGTAAAAACATCTCAACTTGACAAGAAAAACCTCAGTAGCACAAGTTTTATGAAAACGAGCCAATGATCCAAAAGTTACTTTATTCAAAGAAATGACAAAACTTCACTGAAAATTTTATTTATTTCTAAGTACAAAAAGAAAATGCTAAAGTAAATGCTCACTTTAAGGAGCTTATTTTCCTACTCTAAGCATGGTACAAAAAAGGTTAGGTGTAATCATAAATCCAGTGTAGCCACCTAAGCATTTTATTAATATAAAAAGGTTTTGCCTTGTCTTTGGTTACCAACCAAAGCAAGAACACAATTTCCAGAAAATGCAAACCTGCGTGGTGATCCAGAATGGGCCGGCTGGATGGGGAATCATAGGCATGAATAATGTCATCAAACTTCTTCCCAAATTGGCAGATGCTCGTGCAGGCTGCTTTTATCCATGACTGGATAGCGCTGATATACAAATCAGGATAATGCAGCAGGTCGACTACTCCATCATGCTGATCATCAAGGCTTATCAAATAATAACTCGTTGTATCATCCCCAAGGTGCTTCAAAACATAAGGAACATCTATATGTGAAGACGATGGCTGAGAAAAAACTTCAACTAGTTGTATCCCATCTGATTCTTCACCGCATTGCTTTTTCAAATCCTTATTATCGATCCTTAGATACAGTTCTGACTAATCATATAAAAACTCTGACTGCTCTTCCTTATAACTTTCATAAGTCTCAGAAGAACAACTCACCTTGCTAGACATATCATAGATGAGATTCTCAAAAATATTCTCAAAGGTATCATAGGTTGGATTTTCAATAAAAGTCCAATAGTCATCATCACCATCTATGTCAGATATGAGAGATGCCTCATCACTAGTATCAAGTCCATGTCTGTACTTCTCATTTTGCTCAAAACCATCTTCTTCAAAAAGCTGGGTTTCAAAGATATCACAGGGGACCCAACTTTCCAAATATTTGTCATCTGGTGGAGTGCATGGAGGACTCTCATCACATGAAACATCTAAGATTGGATTTTTAATTAAAGTCTCAAAGTTATCATCCGTCTCAGATGTAAGGGATTCTTCCTCATTTGTATCACATCCTTGGCTATATCCCTCCTCATGATCATAGTCATCTTCTTCAGAAAAAAGGTCACAAGGTAGTAAACCTTCCAAACTATCATCATTATGCTCATTAGTAGGATTAGTGCTAAAGGTTTTAGTGAGATCATCCAATTGCTGACTATAATCTTCAACTTGACCCCGGGTTTCTATGGTGACAGGATGGACCTATCCAACTGTGTTAATGTATTCAGGCTCTCTTGAATATTGTTTTGTCTCTCTCCAACTTTCTTCAGAAATATCATGCATGTCATCTACACAGTTTATGTACTCAGGCTTGCTTGATGATGCTTTAGGACCACAACCCTCCGGAAAACCATGCTCCTGAACATAGCATGCATAATAACAAGAAAATTCTTCATGAAGGTCTTTACATGCCCTGCAAAATGGCTTATACTGCTCAACCATGTTAGCAGCATCTAGCTGATGGGGAGGCCTCTGCTCATGGTTGGGAGGATTTCTTTGCCAAGTTGGTTTGGCAGGAAAGGTTCTAAGAGCGGACTGAGTTTGAGTTCTTTCCATCGTTATCAGCCTATTTTGAATCTCCTTCAACTGTGCTAAGTGTTTCTGTTCTGCCTCCTCCATATTTTTCTTCATCTCCCTTTTCATCTCAATCATTTGTTTTTCATAAGCATCCTTCATTGTTGATAAAGGATCCTTGTCTTTAGGCTCATTAATTTTCAAAGGGGTGGAAGACCTTGAATAACCATGGAGGTTAGATTCACCAGATGACTGCATGTTCAGATCAATTTTGATAGCCATCTCCTAAGCCTGGAGCAAGTTAGAAGGCTCCTTGTCTCTGATCTAGTACTGCATTTTGCCACTAAGTGCCTCAATGTAATAGACCAGGATGGTTGGTTTAGTTGGGGCATACTTAGTAGGGATGGCATTTGATAATTCCGTGAACCTAGTATTGAACTCGTCCATTGTTTCTGTGTCTTTCTTCTTTATGTGGGTCAAGGACGCAAGTTGATGCCAAGGCTCTTTCTTTTCACCGAACTTGTTGGTGAAAGAAGTTTTGAAAGCTGCTAGACTATCAAAGGCATTGTCTGGTAAATTGCTATACCAGTTGCCTGCCTTTCCATCCAAAGATAGAGAAAATAACTTCATATACACGTCATCATGTTGGCTGACTGGATCATTTATATAAGCGTTGATACACCTAGAAAAGTTCCTGAGGTGCATGGTGGAGGTAATGGCATCAGTGCCTGTATACATCAGGAGCTTCTCGACAGCTTTGTCTTGAAGACAATGGGGTTGACCTACTATCTGAGAAAAGTCAAGCTGAGTAAAATACTCGCCCATTATGTCAGAAACAATGGTATTAGTGTTTTCAGGAAATAAAATGTGGATGTCTGAAACAGACACAGATCCAAGTTCTGCAAGGATCCTACGAGAAGATAGTTTGTTTAATCTCCTCCTTAAGACCTTTTCGGGGTCTGGGATGAAATCGACCAAACCTACAAAGTTTCTTCTAATAGAATACCTTGAGGTGTTAACTGACAGTGGAGTCTCCAGGTGGACTTCAGTCTAATTTCAGAGAGTGATTGGACTAAAAATCTACCAAAAAGGATAAAAAGGTAAAAAACTAAAAGAAACAAAGGTTGTCCAAGAACAAAAAGATTTGTCCCCGGCAACGGCGCCAAAAGATGTTGTCCACCGATTGCACACCAGCAGCAGAAATCTTCCGAAAGCTGTCTCCTCACTTGAGAAAGTGAGAGAGGTGTGACCTTGGGGGCAAGCACAGAGCTAGGTACTGTCACCTACTCCTAGCTCCTCCATTTAGGCTAACTCCTAACGAAGCCAAGGGGGGTAGTCCCTAATAAAGAGTTTTCTATGGCTCAATGTTTTAAGTTAATTTTTAGATGTTTTTGAATGCGGATGGGTGTTGTTTAGGAGTTACTGTGATTTAAAATGATTAATATTAGGGGGATGATGATTAATCAAAGCAATCTACGTTGCTAACAAGAGATCACACAAATAAGCAAAGATTCCAAACCTATAACTTAAGCATTCAAATATAATCAATTGAAATGGCCCATAGACAGTTGATCAAGATAGAAAATTAATCAAATATAACAAAGGACCAGTGCCTTATGGAGTCAAATAAATGCTTGAAATAAGTCTAGGAATCAAGCTAGTGAGTATTAGGTTTTGCAAGTGCTCTTGGTAGATTTTAAAAGTTTTTGATAGTGGTCTTGCTTATAGTGTCAACAAATGTTTGTCAAAGCCGGGAGACTCTTCTGAGTTCCCTCCGTTGAAGACATGTCGGGCCCGCCCAGTATCCCAGGCTGGTATCGCCAAGATTGACCAGCTAGCCGGGAATCTAAGACAGCGGGAGGTTCCGGTGCCTCTACTAGGAAGTACTTTGGAAGAATCCCTACAATGCCAGTGCGTTGGTTACGGGTGTTTAAGTATTATTAAATTACTCTTGTAGGGTTTAAAGATCTAGTGTCGTTTCTGGGTATTCCGATCTGGGATCGGTCAGAGCATACTCTAGCAAGGAGGGGAGGGAGTTAATTAATTAAAAGGGGTGTGTGTGTTGAAGATTTTATTAAGTTGATTAATTAAGACTCTCCGACAGAGAGCGCTCTTGACCCTATCTTATGACAATGGTTCAAGAGACTTAGCTAATCTAGATGAGACTAATGCAAGGATTATGTAAACCTAGGATGCTCTCCGATAGAGAGTGCTCTTGACTTGTGTTTTTGCAAGTTCAAGAGTCTTACTTAAGAGTTAATTGATTAAACAATGTGAATAAAAAACAAAGATGACTTATTAAACTCTCCGACAGAGAGCATTCTTGATCCACCTTATGGTGTGATTGAAGAGATTTAAGCAGTTGATTTACTTAGAAAGATAAACAATTTAAAAGAGTAATCAAATCAATTAATGAATTAGAAGTGATGGATTAACAATTAATATTCTAAGCATAAGATGCAAATAATGATGAAAACAAGCACATCTAATCTAAGCATGTAAAAGATGGACGTAACACAATCCTCCCCAAATGGGGGAGTATGGGAGTGGGGACTTAAAAACCCCACTCAAACAAAAGATGCTTTATTAAAATTATACAAATTGCCTTTAGGAATTTAATCCTTGAAAGGACTTTCAAAGGAAAATATACAACTCTATTATTATTGCAACTTGCGTAAAAATGAGAGTGATTTACTTTTACTTGGAGCTTTTCTTGAAACTTGCCAAAAGGGAAAATAAGAAGTTTGAATGAGAGCAAAAGAACAAGGCAAAAGAAGGCTGAAATAAAAGGAAGCGGAGGGGAAGAAAGAGGGAAGGCAAAGAGGAAGTCAAAAACAAGAAAAGGGAGGAATAGGACAGCGAACTAAGAAGCTACGGGATGAACAAAATTGAAGAAAACGAGACAGCGAACAATGAAATAAGTGGCTGTCACAAAAAGTGCAAAATGGGACAGCAAACAATGAAATAAGTGGCTATCATAAAAAGTGCAAAACTGAACAGCGAACCATGAAATAAGTGTTTGTCATAAAAAGTGCAAAACGGGACAGTGAACCATGAAATAAGTGGTTGTCATAAAAAGTGCAAAACGGGACAGCGAACAAAAAGGACAAGAAATGACCAAAAACAAGGTTAAAGGAAGCCCAACAACTAGGGCAAAAAGAGGCAAACAAGGGAAGAAAGCTAGGGCACACCAGGGCTTGTCCAAAATGGAAAAAAGGGATGGTAAAAGAGAGAAAAAACGGGGCAGCGATGAAGAAAAAGTGAGAAAAGGCAAACAAGTCAACGAGGAAAGGGGCTAGCAAGCAAGGAAACAAAAGAAGTCAAGGAGCAAAGGGAGAACTAGAGGAAGGAAGTTCGATAACTAAGAAGTATTTAAATTTATGAAAGAATTTGAGATGGAACTTTGGAGGAAGATCTCCTTGTTTTTTCCTCTTGGAAAAAGCCAAACTCTCTGTAGGTCCTGAAAGTCAACAATGTTAGAAGGTTCTTATGATGACGGAGATGAGTTTGATGCAGCTGAGCTCGCACCCTTCTCCAAATGGCGAGATCTGTAAAAACAATCCAACTTGATACCCAGTGAGATCAAACAATAAAAACTAGTATGCTAGGAATATGCAAATCAAGAGCATTACTTCATATAACTGAATATTTGTACCCATCTAGATTATGATAAACTTTGCATAATAAACCAACTTGACAGTAGCAAATGGTAAATCTTATGTTCTAATAATAGACTTCTAAAGCTAGTTGTTTGATTCAACACATAAATAACAAATTGAAAGCATGGAAAGAGATCACCTCATACAACACATCCACCAATGAAAAGACAATCCTGTAGACCTCCAAAGTTGAAAAGATTTATTCAATAATATAATGATTACAATTTTTTGCAAAGTTTCTATGCCCAAAATTCCATCCTAATAGAGCTGAAAGAGCCTCTATTTAACAAATGAGAGAGTGCTGAAACCCTAAAACCAAAAAACTAACCCTAATCAGCTTAGCCACCTAACAAAGAGCCTAGACCTAAACTGGAGAACCGAGAGTGAGGGGAGGCCTCCACCCAGGCAAAGCGCCCCCACTCCAAACCTGTGCACTGAAAACAAGCCAAGGATGAGGCCACACATGTGAGTCTGGATGTGGGTAAGCTCATCCTTTAGGTCTGGCAGGAGCCTGAGCTAGGTTTGGGAAGCCCAGTGATGGTGTAAGCTTCAGTCTTCACCTCGATCAAATCACTGGACCAATGAGAGCTCTCCATCTCATCTTTAGCTGGAGATGACATGTCTAATAACTGATAATAAATTAATTACTCTCTTAATGATGACTGAAGCTGAGTTATGATAACTCCAATCATCATAAGTGTTCCATGAGATGTCATTTAGCCTTTTATTTTACTGAATTTGGAGAGTTTTAGTTTTCTCCAAAATAATCATTTTTTTTAATAAAAATCATTTTTCACTAATCATTTTTTTACTCAAAACTGACTTTTTTGAGTAAAAAGGCATTATGTGTCCGATTGCTGATCTAAAAGCTGGTTTTTACTGGCTGGCTGATCAAGAATGATTTTTGGCTTAAGGTTAGAGCCATCAATCACTGAATTCAGAGTCTGGATCACGAACGAATTTTTTCCATTTAATTTATGGAAAAATTAACCCAAAAAACTTAGGAAAAGTAATTAAAATTAAAAAATAATTTTTCACTGTTCAAAAAAGATTTTTTCGAAAACCTTTTTATGTGTCCAGATGACTTAGGACATAACCATGATCTATCTAAATAAAGTCTAGTAGGCTTATAACACTCAGTTGGGCTCTAATAAACCACCAAGGCCCAGAATTCAACATTAGGCATTCCAGCTTTGGAGGAAGCGGGAGAAACCCTCGTCAATTATACTCGGCTAAAGGCAAAGCATAATTGTCAGGGGCAAAAAACTCCATGGAATACCCTATTTGAGATTCTACGTCTCAGGAGACCGAACCACTCAAAAATATCCTACTAGCACATTTTATTACAAACCTCGCAGGGCCATGGTCAAAATTATTCAAATAAAAAAGTGACTAGCCAATATTGGCTAGACATGCAAACGGATCAACTGATACACTGGAATCAAACTTTGAACAAGTCTGTCAACCGACGGCTCCTCAGGTAACCCAACTATGGTACAAAAAGTTGGATAACATGCAGCGTTGTATTTTCAAGACTACTATACTCTCAAGTACGGAAGCTGTCCTAATGATTTGGACAAGGTTTCTTCAAAAGGCATGGGGCAAAAATTGAAGGGAGATGAACAGGAAGAACACAAAGACACGAAAGGAAGGGTAAAAAAGGACTTCCCAATTCCTGTTCCGGTCATGTCACTAGCAAAGCAGGCTAATGTGGAGGCAGCCGAAAATTCCAGTATTATCATGCCATCATTTCAGGAGGCTTTGGAAGAGTAGAATAACAGTGTGGTTGGTAATAAAAATGAATCATTTGTTGCTAAAGGTAAGGGGTACTCAAGTCCTTATGTTGGTGATTTAGAGATCATTATTGATAAGCCTCATGAAGATCTGGATTCCCTTGATGAAACAGTGTTTGATTATCATGTTATCCCACCTTTTAAAGTTTGCATGGTATCGTTTAGCAAGTCAAGTGGGTTCGACGAGGGTAGTGTTCTTACAGATGATAGCAAATCAGAAAACTTGTATGAAGATGATAGTTCCCATGAGACCTACCATTTAACAGAGCAGTTGAAGGTAAGTGGAGACATGATTATGGTAGCCGTGAAGTATTTTGATGATACACAAGAGGAGAGATACAATGACACATGTTAGTTTGGGAGCAGGGCCTTCCCTTGCATTTTTCTAGGTAGTCAAAGAGGCATTAGCCGTGATGAAATCTCACTACTTACATCTTCTTTCAAACAGAGATCATATGGTCATGCTTAATGAGTTGTACCATGATGCACTCAAGGGAAAGGTAGACCAAGTTGACAAACTTACCCATGAGCTTGGAATGAGCCAGGATTCTTTGAAGAGCACTCAAAGGATCCTTCAACAATTAGAGATGCAAGTGGAGCAACTTCGATTGGAGTTGAGTTGGTTACACCCTCCATCCTGCACTGCAGGCAGTCAATTGTATATGGCAACCTTCACGCAGGAGGAGGTTGGTAGCACCTATGATTTGATGGAGCAACCTCATGTGAGGGCCGAGCATGAGCACTCAGACTTGCAAGCATTGGCAGAGAGATGTGATCCTGAGGCTATTGATTTCACACATATTTGGCACTGTAGGGATCGTGATCCGCCTCTATTGGGGAGCCCATTGAAGGCTCAAGGCATATTCGTAGGTGACATAGTTAAGCACAATCCATGTGGACCAGCCAACATGGGAGTATGTGCATCCATGGATTGTGTGGACAAGTATATGACATATATGGTGTCGCAATGGGATATAGGTCCAACTTACATCAGTAGAACATTGGGTGTAGTAGCGCATAGAGGATACCGATTGACACAGGAGGTTATGGTTGGATATGATAGAACAGGAGAGGACCATTGGATTCAGTTGGATGAGACAAGGGGCACTTTGGCCATGACAGAGGTCTTTCATGTATGTGATCAGTGCATCAGAGGAGATCCAAACTCTGTTGGGAAAGTTCACATATATTCTTACAAGCATTGGGAGTTGTGAACTTCCATTTTGGCTATGGGATCCAAGGATTTATATGGATATGATTCATGATCATGGGTTGAAAACTTCAAACCTTACAAGGTATTTCAGCGTGGGGTTCTGGGAGAGGAGGATACAATTTGGGAACGATGGTCGGACAATTATGATCAAAGTGGCGCAATGTCAGCATGGCGGTTCCTTTCTGAGATTAGTATGGGACCCTGCGATTACAAGGCTTGGTCGTTCAACAACTGAGAGAATCAGGTGGACCTTTACCGAGGATAATCACTTAGATTTTCCAATGGGATTCAATTTTGAGGAGAGCATTTCACGTTTTAGTGATTTGCTGGGAGTTTGTAGAACCTCACTTTGGTGGCAGTATTTTCAGCTGGAAGAAGCCTCGATTGACTTATGGGGCCTAGTATCTTTCTCTGTGAGGATTGGCTCTTACTTTCAGGAGTTCAGTCTTGGGGTGCATGATATTGGCTCCCTTGTAGAGCTATTTTGTGAGGGGTTGACCAAGTTTTTGAAGTACCGAGTTGCTCTACTTATCGATAGTATTGAGGAGACCTCTTATGTTAGTACCTTGCTGGCCAGTGAGTTGAGCATAGGATGCCTTACGTCTTCTAGGTTGGTTTAAGACCTTGGTATCATTTTCAGTTTCAATATGGTTCAGTTTGTGGAGTGTCAGGCTGTGAGGACAAGCAATCTCTGGGACAGGATGACTGTAATGTCCCCAATTTTGGATTACTTGATTCTGCGTTCGGAGAGGACTTTCGAGCTTGTGTTAGCCAAGTCAGAGGAGTGTGATAATGTTACCAGAGAGCTCGAAGGAGTTTTATGGGGCCCAAATTAGTCTAATTATCATTATTCACCATCGGGATCGCTTCCGCATAGTTCTCTCTTGGTTCCTTTGCCTTCCAGCAATTCCTGTAAATTGAGAAAACTATTGTGCATATTTAATTAAATTCACTAAGGGTGTCATATCGATCATATTATTTGACGGGACACCTTGGTATAATAGCTCGCTGGAACCAGGAAGAAGAGCTTTAAATGATGAGAGGACAAGAAAGGGAATTAATTCGTTATTTAATTAAACCTAGAGAAAAATATTACTTTTATAAAGTGACATTGAGTAATAAATTAATAAAGTAACTATTGACAAAGTCACTTTCTTATTAAAAGGGTAAAAAGGAAAATAGTAGCCAAAAGGGGTGTTGCCCACCTATTTCAACTAGGTGGCAACTCCATGTACATGAAGTGTACATAATTGTACCTTGGAAAAATCTGAGGATTTTTTCACTTCTGCAGGGCAATTGCCCCTTTGTAAAACGAAATATCCGCTCCCCTGCGTGGGAAAATTAATGTAATTTGATGTGCTAGTGTGAGTCATATGATATGGATGCCACACCATGGAACTGGTTGTTAGGGAAGTCCCCTCATCGAGTGTTTTTCCCTTTCCAATTGACCTTGTTGCGTAAACGAGTTTAATCGGTTTGGTTTTCACTCAAAATCCTCCAAAGTGGTGACGGGCGTTCTACCAGTCAATTCCATGAGGTGGCTAAGGCTTTAAAGTGTAATTCATGACCATGCTAGACATTTGTCTAGAGTCTTGCGGAGTTTCGTTATGTTGTTGAATTTTTATTATTTTTTCCAGTTAATTAATTCCACCCCTTGGTGGTTAATTAACTGAGTTTTGATGTAATAATGTAATTTCTCAAAGCATGGCATTTTGTAATAGGGGCTATGAATGCAAAATAAAATTGCTATGAAACCCCCTAAGCCACTGCTTCGAGTCCCTTGTCTTTCTGATAAGCGGTTGAAGAGATAGACCAATTTTGGTCAGGAGGGGTCTATCTCCCTTGGGGAAATTTTAATTTTCCTAAGTCAAAAGTTCATATTATTTGATTTTGAAGGAAAAAATCAAATAATGCCATGGTAAATTTGTTTGGGGGTTGTTAAGCCTAGGAAAATTTATTTCATAATTTTCCACCCCCCCCATGGCCTAGATTTAATTTTTTCAAGTTTTTTTTAAATTTTTTCCTAAGTTAAAAATGGGGAAATTTTAAAAATTAAATTGGAAAATTAAATCTAAGATGAATTTAAATATTTATCCTAAGTCTAGGGGTTAAATATTAATTTTGGAGGAAAAGGCTTGGGTCAAGGCCAAGTTTAGAATCATTATTAAGTGGTTAAACCCCTTGCTAAAGAAGGGCATCCAAATTAAAACCCTCACTTAGAGAGGGCGCTAATGTAAAACCCACTCTAAAGATGGCGCCAAAGTAAAAAGGTCCTCCAAATATGGTAAGGCGTCAACTTTAAAAGGGAAGGCATCATGCTATAGTGGGGCGCCAACAATGGAGGGCGCTAGCACTAAAATGAAGGCACCACTAAAATGGAGGAGCGCTACTACATGGTAGAGGAGGCGTTAAATTAGGAGGGGCGTCACATCAAAAATAGAGAGGGCGCCATTTTAAAGGGGACGCCCACCAAATTAGAGGAGCGCCAACTTAAGAAGAGGACGCCCACTAGAATAGAGGACGCTAGCATGGTTTTGGAGGGCGCTATTTTGGAGAAGGGCGCCAATCCTGGAGGAAATCAAGAAGTCAAGGCTATATTTGGAGGGGGCGCCTCCTTGGGCCCACGTTTTTTATCTAAGCCATTGATTGAAGAGGGATCTTGGTCAAAGACCTAGATCTAAGGGTGAGAAATGCTCAAGACATGGATCAAAATCTCAGCCATTCATCTTCAAGGGGTTGGGGGTCTCCCTCAACTATAAAATGAGGGCCTCACTCCCTCATTTCGGAGGCTCTCTCATGCTATTGTTATGCTGCCGGATTGTCTACCCATTCTTTTCTCAAGCTCTCTTCTTGTTGTAATCTTCTTGCCTTAGTTGGGCCACATAATACAAGCAAAGCTTTGGAGGGACATTGTGCTTCACTTTTCTATTTTCATGATCAAGTTTTGGGAGGTAACTTGTGTATTTATTTAGCTTTGCATTTCTTGTATTTGTCTAGTTAGCTCTCCACAAAGTATTTTGTGGAGAGATTAGAGAGTAGAAGTATTTCTGCTTTCTTTTGTGAACTGTTTGACGTTTTCTCCAAAGTATTTTGCAGGGATCGTTGAGCATTCTCCTCTAGGCTTACAAATTTTTGCAGAGTTAGATTTGTTGCAGGTTTTCCGAGCAAGGGCATCTCTCCAAGGCCTCATTTCTGCAAATTTTCAATTCGGCCATCCATTTTCAGGCTATTTTTGACAGGGCTTATTTCACTGTTTAGTGGATACAAGCTTGGTTTTAGAGCCCTAACTTCATATACATCTATTAAACTTGTTTTTTTTGCTGTTCTAGTAGTGTTTAGGTGGCTGGAAACTCAGTTTCCAGCCAGTCTTGAGCTCTATGCAAAAATAGCTCTTTTCCTGAATACTCGTGGTATCAATTGATCCGCTTCTGCGGTGAAAGAGGTCGGTCTGAATTGGTTTACCCAATCTCTAGAGCCGAACGCCAGTTCCTTCAGGAATAACTTATTGCATACCTCTTTGACAAGCATTATTTAGTCTTTTTGTTTAAAATTTCAATTCGGCCATTTCTGTTTTTGTGTTCTGAAACAAGGGTTTTATTCACTGTATAGTGAATATAACCCTTGTTTTAGGGCCCCCATATGTTATATATTAGTATAGGCTTTATAATTTACTGTTTTAGTACCATTT